>NW_020769323.1:14101216-14129636 GCF_900518735.1 Pseudonaja textilis
GGTGTTGGAATGTGGATGGCTGGCTGCACAGGCTCTTAAGTAGAGCTGGGGGTTTTTTTTGGGGGGGGGGGGGGGGGGGGGGGTTTATATTAGGCACACACATAAAAACATGTTAGGGCTTATTTTGGGGATAGGGTTTGTTTCTGGTGAAACAGGGTTTATATTATATAGGATATGATAAAATGAGGGAAAAATTAAACCTCTTCTATGAAAAAGAGAAAACTGATTTGGAAATTAGACATGAAATTTTAGCACAGAATTTAGCACAGAATCTATAAATTAGAAGAGGGTTTTTCAAATTTAGCTACATGGAATCCTAGGTTCTATGAGCAACAAGAGGCAAAATAAGTTCATTTAAATGCAACCCATTTTCTATCATTAGAGCTTGATCTAAATATTTTGTTACTGTAACCTTGCAGTAAAGAAAGCTTCACAACTCGTGGTTTGTCCTTCTTGTCTGTACTGCCTTAAAGGGTTAACAACATTTTGGTGTTAATCTGAATGTCCTTCTCCCCTTTTTTACCTGTACTTTATAGGAAACTAGGAAGAGTCCTTTCTGAGACAGTTCACATGCCCCTTTTTCATCTGCAGACTAAGATATCTTTACATGATTTTATCTAAGCTTCCTCCTGTCTCGGGTCTAAGGTCATTTTCACATATCCTTACACAATGGCAAATGGCCAAAAAGTTGCATGCACATGGAGATGAAGTTACAGGCAACCAACAAGACTCAAAAGAGATCCTCGGAAGCAATCAAAGAGGAAGCAATCGTGTATTTTTTCTTCCTTTGCTTCTGGAACTCATGCATATCCCAGAGGATCTATGAGATAAGTTTGGTTGTAAATAAACATTCCTTTTGACAACTCCGACATATTGATGCAAAAAGTTATGTTTATTTATCAGGTGAAACACAAAAAATTAGAATATTGTGCAAAAGTTCATTTATTTCAGGAATGCAATGTAAAAGGTGAAACTAATATATGAGACAGACTCATTACATGCAAAGCAAGATAGTTCTGATTTGTCATAATTGTGATGATTATGGCTTACAGCTCATGAAAACACCAAATCCACAATCTCAGAAAATTAGAATATTACATGCAATCAAGAATTGTAAATAGAACAGTATCAGACCTCTGAAAAGTATAAGCATGCATATATACTCAGTATTTGGTTTGGGCCCCTTTTGCAGCAATTACTGCCTCAATATCAGCCTGTGGCACTGCTGAGGTGTTAAGACCAGGATGCTTCAATTGCAGCCTTCAGCTCTTCTACATTGTTCGGTCTCATGTCTCTCATCTTTCTCTTGGCAATGGCGAGCTTTCTGACCAATCAAGCACAGTAATCCCATGGTCATTGAACCAGGTTTTGGTGCTTTTGGCACTGTGGGCAGGTGTCAAGTCTTGCTGGAAAATGAAGTCAGCATCCTCATAAAGCTCATCTGTGGAAGGAAGCATGAAATGCTCCAAAATTTCCTGGTAGACGGCTGCGTTGACCCTGGACTTAATGAAGCACAATGGACATGGCTGACATGGCTTCCCAAATGTGGAACTTCACACTGGACTTCAAGCATCTTGCAGTGTGTGCCTCTCCATTCTTCCTCCAGACTCTTGATCCTTGGTTTCCAAATGAGATGCAAAAGTTGCTCTCATCACAAAAGAGGACTCTGGACCACTGAGCAACAGACCAGTTCTGTTTTTCTTTAGCCCAGGTAAGATGCTTCTGACGTTGTTTGTTATTCAGGAGCAACTTGACAAGAGGAATAAAACATTTGAAGTCCATGTCTAGGATCCATCTGTGTGTGGTGGCTCTTGATGCACTGACCCCAGTCTCAGTCCACTCCTTGTGAAAGTCCCCAACACTTTTGAATGGCCTTTTCCTGACAATCCTCTCCAGGCTGTGGTCATCCCTGCTGTTTGTGCACCTTTTCCCCTTCCACATAACTATTAATGTGCTTTGATACAGCACTTTGGGGACATCCAACTTCTTTTGCAATTACCTTTTGAGGCTTTCCCTCCTTATGGAGGGTGTCAATGATGGTTTTCTGCACAACTGTCAGGTCAGCAGTCTTTTCCATGATTGTGATTCCTACTGAACCAGACTGAGAGACCATTTAAAGGCTCAGAAACCCTTTGCAGGTGTTATGGCTTAATTAGCTGATTAGAGTGGGATACTTTGAGCCTAGAATATTGAACCTTTTCACAATATTCTAATTTTCTGAGACTGTGGATTTGGGGTTTTCATGAGCTGTAAGCCATAATCCTCTCAGAGTTTTACCTGTATATTCTCCAATGAAATTGAGATTAATATGTAGGCTGGCACTGATAAACTTGTGAAGCTACAACACTAGATATGTGGATTTATTTTAGCCAGCAAATCCAAAATCTATAATAAATTCAACAACAGGGAAATCATTTTGCCAGAAATATGCATTCCATTACAAAATTCAGTTAATACATCTTATTTTAATTCCACTATTTTAGACCATTTTTTTCCTTTCATATTTTTGGAACTTTTTTTACCTGACAAAAAGAAACAGATGCTCATATTTGAGAAATATGTATTCCACTATTTTAAAAAAAGATTTACACAATGTCAAAAATAACATGAAAGTTTCTTAAATCTGCCACAAATGTTTAAACATAATGAATTGTGTTTATCTAGTGCTAGAAAAAAGCTTCACCTTACTTAGACTTATTCAAGAAAATGTAAATTCACTATTTCTGAAGGACATTCTGATTTTCTATCCAGTTTCATTTATGGAATGAATTTCATGCATATTTTTGCCACATAATTGTTTCCTTTCAATTTTAAATTAATAGGACAGGAAGGGGGAATATTGCTATTATTTACTGAACCATCAGAATGGATTACAACAATGGGCCATAATACAATTTGGCTGATGATTTTATTATCTCCTTAATATTAATAAAAAATAAAAACCCTTTCTGTTCCATTATTCATTAGCCATACAAATTCAGTTATTCAATATTTTGTAATATTCAATTACAAAAAGAAATACAAATTGTAAAATAGTATAGCACACTTTAATATTTTCATCTCCCTTCATTAGATTTTATCTTATGGGCCTTTCACTAAGAAGCACTTACTTATCTGTTCAAAGTTTCTCTAATTTTTACAGTTTCAGTTGATATGATTCTATGTCCTGCAGCAGCTAAGGCCATTCTCTAATTCATAACAGACTTTAGTTATGCTATCAAAATAAAAGCTTAGTTATAATGCTTATAAGTTATAAGTGTGCAAAGCTTGTGTTGCACAGCACACACAGACATTCGAGCAATTTTTTAAAAAATGTACAATTTCATTTATTTACTATAAAAATAACAAGAACTACACTTGAAAAAAACTCCATACAACGTTTCCATCACATTCTGGTGAACCTGAATGTAAAGTAGGTTGCTATTCAAAATAAACAATCAAAGTTTGAAATAGGGAATAGGTTTTCACATCAAAAGTTTCTAAATCAAAACATCCTACAGGCTGCTAGAACACATTTCTTCTTACAGGATATGAGCCATCTCAGTACATGTTAAAAATGTAATCTGTGTGGAAGGTGATGTGGGGCTGAGACTGGAAAGGAACAGTTTTATCTTCTCTGTTTTGCCTTAGGTAAAGGATCTGAGGAAATATGAGTATGATGCAAACTATGAATGATGTTGATTCTTAACTCTCATTTTCTCAAATTTTCCAATATAGCAACTCTATTAAATGACAATCCCAAAATGAATTTAGGAAGTAAATGCCCATTCTTTTCCTATAGTTTATGAAGTAAGTTGTTCATTGCTAACAGGCCTTAATTTTTCTACTCTATGACCTATCATCCAAATTACCCTATTCCAACAAGCATTTTCCCCTTTCATCCAAATTGTATCTGCATTATTTTTATAAATGTCCCCCACTCCAAATTTTGTCAAAGTCTGGCTAAAAGAGTCATGAATTAAAGAATATATTTCTGTACAATATCCATTGTATAAATAATAAAACATATGCATATTAACAAATAACTTTATTGACTTATCACCAAAGGAGAAAAGGCAGCTGAATTAAATAGTAAAAAAAAAGGTTAATTGAGGAGAAGGAAAAAAAGACAAAGAAGCAACTTCTTCATGGACTTATTTGGTTAATTTAAGGACCAGTGGTGGGATTCTACTGGTTTAGCCTGGTTCAGACAAACCAGTAGTAAAAAAATGCTACCATTTGGCCAAATCAGTAGTTAAAAACAGTTACCAGTTCGGCCAAACCAGTATTTCTTTCTTTTTTTTCCTCCCAAACATCAGATGCTGCGACAATCCCCCCTGGCTGTCTTACTGCTTTGCCCAGGTGGCTTCCCTGAGCCCCCCCCCCCCACACTCCATTTTTTGTCTTCCTGGGCCTCAGAGAAGCCTCCTGGGAGGAGAAACAGCCTCCCAGGAGACTCCCTGAGGCCCAGGAGGCAAAAAAAAATAATGGGCATGGGGGTGAGGGTTACTGCACACAAAAAAGCCACTCTCACCCAGTCACATGGCCATGTCCACCTAGCCACACCCACAGAACTCGTAGTAAAAATATTTGCATCCCACCTTTGATAAGGATGCTTAATAGGTCAAGTGAGTTGTTCTTTCAAATATAATTTTGCTCCTCATTTTCCATATTTTACTTTTTTCAAGGACTTAAAGGTGCATACTCAGTCTGGTAAGGTCCTGTTGCATTAAAGCAACTACTTTTCAGGCCCTGCTTCTCTGATTCTTCCCTCACTTTAAATGGGATTAAGCAAATGAGGATCAATCTGGGATTCTATAGCTCACACTGAATTGTAACACCCAGAACTCCTAGCTGGTATAACCAGGACAATGAATACTCAGAGTTGAAATCCAACATCATCTGGAAGGTCCAGGTTCCCAGGAATTGCATATATCTTTAACATGTAGGAAAAATATAGTATGTATGTATGTATGTATGTATGTATGTATGTATGTATGCATGTATGTGTGTATACATATTTATCAGATTTACACATTATCTTACTCCGACAATTTCTTCAGTATGTCTGAGAGTATTAATCCAAACATTATTCCTTTACTTTTTTACCCATTTTTTTTCATTTCTCCACTATCTTTCAGCCTTGTAATACTAGAAGTGTTCCAGAGGCTCCACATAGGTATTTCCTCTCCTATTCTGTGAGGTACAGTAAACATGCCATTCAAATGTTCTGCTTCACCATTCAGTTTAATTCCTAATGCACTTCCCTGTGTCACTTTGAAGACTTTTTTTTTCACATTGAGGCTGGATATAAGAGGAGGTGGTTCAACTCAGCATGGGGATTATGAAGTCACAATGCTGTATTTATACTAGACAGCTTATACTAACATGCCTGCGACTAAATACATTTCCTTTTTCTGATGTAGTCACTTTGCTGATTATTATTCTCAGCAGATACTCTATGTAGTTTCCTGCTGTTTGCATTAATCCAGAATTTGTTTAATTCTCAGCTTGATTTAGTTCTGTCTGATTTCTGAATATCTTATTCCTCTCTTGTTCAGCTTTTACATATCTCTCATCCCTTCTCTATTCTTCCTTCCCAGGTTCGTAATTCACAAAAAAAATTAAAAAAATAAAATGGCATTACTGAGAAGATTGGGTAGCCAGACATATGCCTCAGTTTTAATATGTTTCCCTATACTAAAAAAGACAAAATTGAGTGTTGGATTATGAAAAATAAGGGAAATATTCACTATCATCAAAATTCAAATGTTATGCCCCTTTTCAGGTGAACATCCTGAAGGATTGTTACAGGAAAATTAAGAAGGGGAGTCTAAATAATCACTTTTTGCCTGAAATTTGGAACAATCTGAATTATCGTATTCAGTAAAATGTAATAATCAAGAATTATCAAGGAAAACTAAATATAAGAGTCACTATAGGGAAGAAGGGCAGAACACATCTCTATTTCCTACTATGTTTTTACATTAGAAAACACCACCAGAAGATACAAAGAAAGCTGGAAATTTGCCCTCTTTTACTAACTGATACTCAAACCATCTTGTTTTTGTTCTGCTATATCCAGCATAAGGAACAACAGCCTAGATAAGCCATTGTCTTCATCTATTGCTTGAATAATACATCCCTTACATAACAGCACTTATGAATTACATTTTACAAGCATGTTGTTTCATATTGCTACCTCCCAGTGAAATGGTTCTAGCAGCGATATGTCACAAATAATGCTGATTGGGTTGGTAATTACAGGCAGGGAATTCATTCATGGTTCTGCGGAACTCCAAGTATGCGGGGGAAAAAAACCTTTAAAAAACCCCTGGAAGTTATATTGGCAAGGGACAGACAAATTGCAGACACAGGAGTGGTGTGAAAGTTAATGAGTTTATATCATCCATAACATTCTATGGGCTGGCTAAAGCAACTCATTCTGGTCTAGATTGCTGCTTGTTAGCTGGCATAAGTTTCAAGGAAGACATTACAGGGGTTTTGAAGAACTCAGCTGGTTGACAATTCATTCTGGAAAGAATTCAGAAGACTGGCTCTGACCAGTCTGGCAATTATATCAGGGTATATCTGCTCCAGTATTTCCTGCTATTTATTAACATCTTAAAAGGTAAATGAGCTAAGACACAATAATTAAAAAAAAAAAACAGATCTGCCAACATCTAGAAACAAGTAAAGCAATAACTAGCAGTCAGCATGGGTTTGTTAAGAACAGATCATGCCAAACCAATATTATTTCATTCTTCAACAAAGTGACTAAATTAGTAGACCAGCAAAATACTGTGGACATAATATGTTTAGATTTCAGCAAGGCATTCGACAAAGTAGACCACAACCTATTTCTTAGTAAGCTAGAAAAAAGTGGAATAGATAGCACCACCACTACATGGACTCGCAACTGGCTGACAAACCATACTCAATGAGTAGTCCTTAATGGACTACATGGGATGCCACAAGGTTCCGTCTTAGGCCCAGTACTCTTCAATATCTTCATTAACAACTTAGATGAGGGAATAGAATGAGAACTTACCAAATTTGCAGATGATATTAAGCTGGCAGGAATAGCTAATACCCAAGAAGAGAGATCTTGACAGACTAGAACACTGGGCTATATCTAACAAAATGAAATTCAATGTAGAGAAAAGTAAAGTCCTACACTTAGGCAAGAAAAAACAAAAGTACACATGTAGACTGGGTGAAACCAGGCTTAATAGCAGTAACTGTGAGAGGGATCTTAGAGTCTTTGTGGACAACCAGCTAAATATGAGCCAGCAGTGTGCAGCAGCCGCTAAAAAAGCTAATGGAATCCTAAATTGTATTGACAGAGGGATGAAAGCAAGATCAAGGGAGGCACTAATACCACTCTATAAAACCTTAGTAAGACCACACCTAGAGTACTGCATCCAGTTTTGTTCACCACATTATAAAAAAGCTGTAGAGACTCTAGAAAAAGTATAGAAAAGAGCAACCAGGATGATTAGAGTACTGGAGACCGAAACATATGAAGAACGGTTACAGGAACTGGGCTTGGCTAGTCTAGTAAAGAGAAGGACCAGGGGAGACATGTTAGCAGTCTTCCAATATTTGAGGGGCTGCCACAGAGAGGAAGGGGTCAAGCTATTTTCTAAGGTGCCTATAGGCCAGACAAGGATTAATGGATGGAAACTGAACAAAGAGAGATTTAACCTGGAAATAAGGAGAAACTTTCTGATAGTGAGAACAATCAACCAATGGAACACCTTGCCCTCAGAAGTTGTGGGAGCACCATCACTTGAGATTTTCAAGAAGAGATTGGACTGCCATCTGTCAGAAATAGTGTAGGGTCTCCTGCTTGGGTGAGGGATGACCTATAAGGTCTGTTCCAACTCTGATTATCTGTTATCTGTCTCTGAAGATGAGGCTGAAGACTATATAGGAACAAAAGCATTTCCCTCTTGAATGGTGTCTTTCAAATAAAATTTTCTCAGAAGGAAGGTTCAGGTGAGCTATTTAATCTGGGTTTTTGGAAGACCAATGAAAAGGTTTCTGAATCTCTGGAGCTTAGGAAAAATGGAACAACCATAACAAAAGCTGGCTGCCTTTTTTGCATAGCAATTCTGTTGCTCCTTTAGATGAGTATCATGTAGCCTTTAATGCTGTCTCTTATGGCTATAACATTTGATAATGTAAATTTCAAACTTACATCATGTTTGTCACAAAACCAAACAAGCACAGCCTTTCCCTTCTCTCAAAATGTGACACCCCTGATAATTTTGCTGCCATAAATGATTATCTCCATAGAATGACTACAAGATGAAAACAGTATTTACCTAATCAACCATTTGATGAAGGTCACTATTCTTATTAAGCTTATGAAGATAAAAATATGGATTATACATAGACACAAATAGAAGCTGCTAATTCAATGATAGAGAATTATACACTGGAAAATTCAAAGTTCTTAAGCCTAAGTAATAAACTACTGTATATGTGACATTGGTTACACAACATTGTTCTTGATATTTTTATTCTTTATTTTCCATAGGTGTGGGTGTGCATGTATGGTTGTATTGCAAATTGCAATTCCAAATTCCAAATTCGTATTTCCTGCAATCAGTTTGATGCAGTTTACCTTGAGTTTGTATCTATTGTGTGCTCTTGTATTATGTGGTTGAAGCTGAAGTATTCATTGACAGTAGGACATTGCAGTAGATAATTTTATGTACTATACTTAGATCGGACTGAAGGTGGCGTAGTTCTAGGTTGTCTAGGTCTAAAATTTCAAGTCTGGTGGCCTAAGATATTCTGTTAAGAGTAGAGGAGTGGAGAACTCTTCTCGTGAAATATTTCTGGATTTCCTTGACTGTACTAATATCTGTTCTGTAATGCAGATTCCAGATTGATGAGCTGTATTCAAGTATTGGTCTAGCAAATGTTTTGTATGCTCTAGTTAGTAGTGTGATATTACTGGAGAAAAAGCTACTCAGGATTAGGTTAACAACTCTTAATGCGTTTTTGGCTATGTACTTACAGTGGGCTCTAGCACTTAGATTATTCAGCTTGTATTTTATTTTCTGATTTTTTTTGTCGATATGTAAGACAGAGCATTTGTTTGTTGAGATTTGAAGTTGCCATTTGTTTGACCATTCTGACACATAGTTGAGGTCATTTTGAAGGGTAGCAGTATTGTCAGTGGTGTTGAATAGCTGTACATCATCAGCGAACAGAACACAGTTGCTCTTAATATAATCACAGAGCTCATTTATGTAAAGTATAAATAGACTTGGTCCTAGAACACTGCCTTTGGGGACACCACTTTTGACAGGTACAGGATTTGATGGGGTGTTCCCTATTTTGACCATTTGTTGCCTGTTTGACAGGAATGCATCTATCCAGTTATGCAGGTGTCTGGGTTGCCATAAGATTTTAATTTTAGGAGTAGTTTGTCATGTACCACTGAATCAAAGGCTTTACAGAAGTCTATGTAAATAGCATAAATTGCTTTGCCCTGATCAAGTTGTGTAGTCCATGTGTTTTTGCAATGTAGGACTTGCAGATTACAGGATATATATTTTTTTTTCTGAAACCAAATTGTTTGTTAAAGAGTAGGTTGTTTGTCTCTAAGTGGAGGATAGCGGATTGGTTAATAATTGATTCCATGACTTTACAGGTGACGTAGCATAAGGAGATTGGTCTGTAATTTTCAACTAGGCTGGGGTCTCCCTTTTTGAAGATGGGGATGACTGTGGCTAGTGACCATAGATTTGGCAAGGAGCTGGTCCTGAAAGATTTTTCAAAGATTATGCTTAGAGGTTCTGCTTTGGCAGTGGATAGCTTTTTTAAGAAGTAGGCACATATTCCGTCCTCATCATCCCCTTGTTTTATAGAAAAGTGTGATTGAAAAAAATTAGTCTATTTTTATTTAATTTAATTGTACTATTCTTGGAAGTCAACTTAAGGCAAGGGTTTCTATATAAGTAATAACTAATTTACTCCATCTGTTGAACATATCTGAAATGTCTCATATCATATATTTTTGTATCTGTCTAGAATTATCTGAGATGCTGAAGACTTTTTTTTCCTTTTGGGGGAAATACTGATTCAGAAATATTGAAGTTTCTTCAAGTATGATGCTGAAAACAATAGCACTTAGACTTATATACCACTTCATAGTGCTTTACAGCCCTCTCTAAGCTGTTTACAAAGTCAGCATATTTTCTCCAACAATCTGGGTCCTCATTTTACCAACCTCAGAAGGATAGAAGGCTGAGTCAACCTTGAGCCAGTCAGGATCAAACTCCTGGCAGTGGGCAAAGTTAGCCACTGTGCCACCAGAACTCAAGGTATGATTTTCCATTCAATTGATAAAAAATATAGTTTGCCTATTCTTTGTGATCATCGGTAATGTTGGAGAATGGATGAGTGGATTCAATTACAGTTAATGCAACTTAATGGTGAGTACAGTTAATGTACTTACCACTGGAATACCTGAAAGAAAATTAAGGATAGATTATCACAGAGAAAACCATGAATGTGGTTCCTAAGTGTCCAATATTGATTTGATGTCACATCCATTCTTATTTATTATGCATTTAGATATTTAATTATTGCTAATTCACTTTTTCCACTCTTTTTTATTTTAAATTTTGATAACTTCTTTTGCTGTAATATCTTAAAATCTGAAAATATGCACTATTTAAAGAACATCGAAAGATTTCAATTAGTGCTTGTGCCCAATATTCTAAATATCTTCCCCCTCAAAGAAAAATAGGGACAGTTTTTGGCAGATAAATCTATACCTCCACCTGTTTTTGCCCCTTATGCATTCCACCCATTCTGTTTTCACATTTCAATATCAAAAATACTGAGAACTGGATTTCCAAATTTGAAGAAATGAAAAAAGCTATGGCTAGCTAAATATCAATTGGCCTATTCATATGAAATGTATGGATCAGATAATTTAATGAAGGAATTTGCAAAGGGCCCAGTTCCTAAAGATACAGAAAATCAAAAGGGGCTTTGTTAATGTATATTTGCAGCAATGTTTCTTTTCAGATTATATACATATTTGAAAGGAATTATAGTTACACTACAATTGCAAATTCCAAACTGGCCCATATATGCTTTTTTTTTAAGGCAATACAAATGACCATTCTCTGGGAATTCTAATAAATGAGAATATAAATCCATTCTTTAAAAATTAATGTAGTGTATACAATATTAAACTTCACTTAATTATTCCCCCCTCCTTGTTCTTGCCCTTATTCTATTTACTCCCTCACTTAATCTTTTGCACTTGGAAAGAAATCAAGAATATCATGATTCTTCCTCCCCTTTAACTCCTAAAACTCTTAGGGCTAGCCAAACCAATGTTTTACACTCAAGTCTAGCAACTGGCAGAGAAATTGGCTTTCTCTTACCTCCCGCGGTTTCTTATAGCACAACTGCTTCTCTTGGGGAGTTGTTTATTTCTTTTTTCCCCTTCATATCCTTGACCATCTCTCTCCCCCATCCCAGCCCCCAAATTGTGAGGTGTTTGGTATCACAATGATGAACAAGATGCAATTATGAGAATGGTATTGCGGTTGTAGAATCCCTGTGGGGATCAGTGGAAATTAAAAGGCAGGCTGGTGTAGGAGGGGATGTGGAATTGTGAACGAAAAATCTGGCTGGTTGCCTGTTTAGAGTAACTGTGAAGAATATAGATGAGAGGGATGTGGCAGGAGAACTCCCAGTGATATTCCAAATCATAGTGTTACACCATTCTATCCACCAAGCAAATAAAATAAAAATAAACCCTGCATAAAGTTGTTTCTGTCTCAGTTGTTAAACAAAATAATTACACTCTTGCAATCTGGGAAACTCCGTTCAAAACCTTCACTGCAACCTTCTAGGTGAGGAACAACACAACCCAGAATTTATCACCTTAAATGATCCTTCCAATCTGGATTTTTGCAGTGGAAAAGTTGGTAGCCCTAGTTTTGATCACTGACATAGCTAATAGAACACAATGGAGAGGAATAGTAAGCACTCTACAAAGCAACCAATCAGACACCACACATCCGAATACCAGATCAACATCTTACATTTTATAGATAAAGATTTAAGCCACATCTTTATCTCTATCACATTTAAACAGTGGACAATCTTTCTTATATATACACACAGATATAGACACACAAGATCATAAAGAGCAGAGGACATATTATGCTGGTAAGCATTGGCAAGTTCAAAGCATAGTATCTTCAGGTAGGGCTAGGAAAGTCTTGCTTAATTTTTCCACATAATTGTATTAAGCGTTACAAATAAAAAGAATAATACAGACAACAAAAAGCAAAAAATATATATTCAAAAGAATAGAAAAGTGTGAACAAAAATTTTAAAAAAATAGAAAAAGGAAAGGAATAAAGAATGAAATAGGTTCCCCTTTCATCCCAGCAAGTAAAAACAGTCTTAATAGTTATCATTACCTCTAATGCAACATAATCTCTCTTCATCTATAGCTCATCTATTTAGGAAAAACAAACCAAAGCTCCACATGTTTCATCAGTCATCCTTTGTCAGGAAAAGTAGGTTAAGGGCAACCAGAAGTAACTTTTTTTTTCTTTTAGCCCTAATCAACCTCAAATGCCTTCCAGAGTTTGTAAAAATATTTTAATCCTTTCAAAAAGAGTCCCAGAGTTAATTTTCTGCTCATCTGTGTTTCAAGCCAAAAATCTTTCAGACCTTTAGCAGATTTCTTCTTTATATCCAATAAATAAAGTTTATTCTTTTATTTATCACAACTAATAAAGTATTTCAAAACCTTAGCAAAGCTCTTTGTGTACATATATATCTTTCTCACACACATGCACACACACATATATACACACACAAGGTTTCTTCCCTAGTTCAGTATTTGTAGATCTCCTTTTGCGAATAAGTCATCCATCAATTCCATTTATGTGCCCATATCTTTCTCATTATTTGCTAAAATTAAGTCCCCCTTCAAAGTAATTTTGAAATCATCTGCTGCAACTAGTTTTTATTCTGTAATTTCATTACAAGTTCTGTCAACCTTATCAAGAAATGTATTTGCTTTGTCCAAAAACTTGGCAGACAAATATTTCAAGCTTCTACAGTACTATAGATTTCTGCTTTGTCTTCTTTATCCTCTAGCTTCCTCTAGTGTTCAACCTTCCATGTCCTCTTATCATTTAAAAAATGAGATCAGTTGTCATTTTTCCCATGGGAAAATTTATTCTAGTCAAAACACTTTGTTGGCATTTAAAGTTAAATTTCAAAGTCCTTATGAGCCCTTAATCCACCGTTAAACTTTCTAAAGTCCATATTCAAGCACTCTTTAAAAGTTATTTCTCTAAGAAAGTGACTGACCTAGCAAATACAATATAATTTGCCATTAGGAAGAATCTTTTGGAATTCAAATCTAAAGTTATTAAGAAGTAAGGTGTGATTGAGATATTATGCTTCAAAGGCTGCATCAAGAACTGTGAGCAAAGATGGTTCCTCCCTTGACTCCAATCCATAGGCAAACCTCAGAAAATGACAAATCCTGTGGTTCACTCATGAGCAGTTATGCAGAATCACATGGGCTATCTCAAAATTCTCTCCTTAATCCAGACAGAATGTTGGCAGTCAGTTTCCCCCATCCCATGTGGATTGTCACACCATCCAGATGCAGAAAGAGATGTTTAGCACCTATTCCCATAATAGCAATAGCACTTAGACTTATATACTGCTTTATAGTGCTTTACAGGCCTCTCAAAGTGATTTACAGAGTCAGCATATTGCCCCCAACAATTAGGGTCCTTATTTTACCAACCTTGGAAGGATGGAAGGCTGAGTCAACCTGGAGCCTGGTGGGATTTGAACTGCCAAATTGTAGGCAGCTGGCTGCAGAAGTATCTTGTAGTACTGCACTCTAACCATTGTGTCACAGAGGCTCCTATAATGGTGAAGTCAGCAGGAACCAATGTGTGCAAAATTAGGCTAGATGACTAACGATACAACTTTCCTAAATAAAATGTGATTCCTGGCATCCACCCAGGTTTTTGGCTGTAATATTGCATTTAATATTACAGCCATTTAATGACTTTCACAGCATCTCTCTCTCTCTCTCTCTCTCTCTCTCTCTCTCTCTCTCTCTCTCTCTCTCTCTCATCTTTTCCCTCTTTCAGGCACGTGTTACCCATTACAGTCAACCAGTATTGTCCTAAGCCTGACACTTTTTTCTTTTTCTCTCCTTTCCTGAACTGCTTTTTCTCCAGAAGGGCATCCTCCCAAAAAGTGCTAACTGCACTTTTGTGACAATTCAATTTTGTGATCTTAATTACTTGACTAGAACCCTCCCACCTGCTTACAACTGCTGCCTGAAATTGCGGATATAATCAGTTTCACACTAAAAGTTTTTGCTTCCCTCTTTAAAAAGCTGCTGCTCACAGCACCAAGAATGCTAGTAAAGAGCTGGTACTAGTGCATTTCCTTTCAATGCATAGTCCCAATTATGTGCCTTTTTACTCTCTTGTAATGCCTTCATCTCCAATGAATGTAAATAAAAACAAAAATTATCTTCTTGCTAATTATCCCGGGACGGGGTGAGTATTACAAAGGGAAGGGAATGGGAAAAAGAGTTATAAGATTTGCCCTTTTACCTGGTTTCCTCATGAGTTGAATTCTGGAAACTTTCCTTGCTGTTTGGGCTAATGTGGCAGTTTGGGTCTATATCCTTTTGATACTGTAAAGCAAAACAAACAAAGACAAAAGGCTGAAGTAAGATCATAAGCACAGCTGCAGTCATGTGATTTTTCATTTACTGACCACTTCTCTTAGCAACCAACTTACTGTTCCTAATTATGGTCACTAAACAAGGATTATAAGTGTATTTGGATGGTGTGGCCGAACAGCTTAGGCAAATATACATTTCATTTAATAGCTGAACAGGGAACATTCTATAGTCAGGTAAATATCACATCAAAAGATCTGTTTAAAGTAGTACACAGAATTTCATTACATGAAAATGCCATGTAGTTTCAATGTATAGATAAAATAATGACTGCCTTGAGATCATGAAAGCCATGGTATTAGTGAAGGCAAAAAATGAGATCATGAACATCCACAATTATTATACCTTTTAACCAGTGGTGGGATTCAATTTGTTTAATACTTCTGTGGGAATGGCTTTGTGGGCATGGGTTGGTGGGCATGGCAGGAGAAGGATACTCTAAAATCTCCATTCCCTCTGCACTCCTGGGGGAAGGTTACTAAAAATCCTATTCCCTCCCCACCCCACTAACCTGCTTTCCAGCTCCGTTCTCCTGTGCAGGGCCACAAAAGAAGACCCAGCCAATCAGCTGGGACTTGGGAGGCAGAGAATAGATGGGGGCGGGGCCTGTGAGAGGTGGTATTTGCCAGTTCTCCAAACTACTCAAAATTTCTGCTACCTGTTCTCCAGAACTTGTCAGAACCTGCTAAATACCACCTTTGCTTTTAACAAAGTTGGGAAGTATTTCTATAAATATGAATAACTCGTTGAAATGTCCTACAGTTTTAGTTTGTCTCTTCAGAACATTTTCATCTTGGTTTGCGTTTTGAGAAGCACAACGTCTTCATTATGAAACCTTTCTATATGAACCTCTTTAAATTCCATATTTCAAGAACCAGAAGGAGACAAAAAAAGAGGAGAGAGTATTTCTCCACAGGCAGCACAGAAACAGTTCACTCTTTGGGTTGTTCTCCATGGAGGCATTTTATCAATGCTAAGTGTATCTGTGTACAAATAATTTTTATAAGTATGAGCAAAATTGGGATGAAAAATCTCCCCTAGGTAATTTCTGCTGCCTGAGATTTATTTGTATAAATCTAATGTTACTATTTGATCATCACCCACTTCTGTCTCTCTCTAGAGATACCCAAAGTTAAAAGAAAGAGCATAAGTTTCTGGTACTAGCCAAGATGATGTCACATGTCATGACATAATTGTACAATGTTATGTGAATTGCATCATTACTCAATTTGTGTCATTTGGGGGATGACATTGTAATACAAATGTTCTTGCCGCCTTGTGGAGGCCTTTGATAAGCTGCCAATAGGAGGTACTTGTTTTGCTATTTTGCCTATTTTTCTCCCTCATTCCTGCCCACCCAAACAGCCATCATGAAATTAAAAATTGGTCGTTTATGATATAATCTTGATTTAATGGAACATTTGGCAGGGGTTGCTTTTCTTCAGTTATTGTGCATTCAATGAATGACATTTGAACATATTTGAAGTGGCATACCAAATAGAAGAAAACAAAGCACAACATACATTTGTACAAGTTGTGAGTTTAACAAAAAGAGAGGTTGAGTTTTGGTGTTTCACTTGAAAATCATGCAATCTTCAATCTTGCTGATTTCACAGACTCAAAAATAGCTTTCCATATTTTCTAGAATACATCTACCATTCCAGTCCATCATCTCTAGTATAACTGCAGCTATTTCAATCTTTATAGGAATTACTTGGCAGAAAGGATTGTCTCATTCTCCCCAGGAAACTTGTTATTTTCCCAGGTAACAATTCTACTGCTGAAGCTAAATAAATCTTGCTATATAAACTCCCTGGATGAAAGGCATATACCATTTTTCAAAGCATCTAGAGAAAGAACAGGTTTTTGTTTTGAAAACTACTGTAAGTATTAATACTGAATGTATTTTTTCAGTATGTAACAACATCAGCCTTCAAAATATAAGAGGAAGGAATCAGGAGATTTCTGGGAACTCAAATTCTTATGGAAATGCAAAACAACAATATCCTAAAGGGAGGATAGGTGATTTCTAAGACAACATAGGAAGGACAGGACGTGTTTAGGAAAACTGGGCTAATTACTCTGCCAGCTTATTTTGAATAGGATTTGAGAAAGTTTTTTTGGGAGGCGGGGAAGGGGGATTGAGTAATTGTGAGTAAGATTTTCCCTACTGGTAAAATAGCAAAAATAACTTTCTTCTATCTTTATCACACATATATATGTTATAGATAAAAGCTAATAACACAACTTTTATCTATAGACACATCCCTAAAACCTTATTATTTAGTTCTAATCATAAAAAAAAAAATCCATGAAGAGTTACCAGAACCAACAAGAGTTATTTTTAGCTTAATCACATCTATATTCCCTTCCTTTATATGCTAATTACTTTGTAATTCTATGTATCTCCAACTCTTTTTTTTTCCCTGTAGGGGTGGAGCAGGTACTAACCGTAACTTTAATATGTTTTGAAGGACCACAGTCTTAGCACTTTTAATTATCATATTTTTACCACATACTATGCTAAATTGTTCAAAACACTGGAACCAATTATGTAGATAAATGGTGGTCTCTTCCTCATTGAATGTTTCTCTCACAAATAATATATTCATTTATCTGGGAAAAGTTAATTTGGATTCCTGCATGAACAGGAACTATCCCTTTTATTTGTATAAATTATGGAACTTGTGACCAATTTGTTTAAGTCAACAACTGTACCTTTAGCCTGTCATGAATCATGAATTCATTTTTTGTATATAACATCAAAACACAGTTGAGCAAAGACCTGTAAGGCCAAAGACAGTCTATGCTCTTTTATGACAATTTGCATCCTATTTCTATATATAATATGTATTGCACATCCTACAAGAGCAATTGGGAAACCTTATAATTCCTGTCACACGACTGCCATGTCATCTCCTCACCAATTTTGTCTCATAATGTCAATATGATTTAAAGACACCACACCATTCTTGTAAATTATGAGTGGAACATAGTTGCTCTACCAAGTGGCAAATATGTACAGAGAAAGGTCAAATAATTCATTGAATATCTCTCAGAACATCACAACACAATTATTATGCATAATTTTCAACTTCCTGTTCACCTTCCGTAATGTATCCTATTACTGCATTATTCCATATTGGTTAAATTTTAGCAAAGTGTGCTTTGGCTACTAAATTTTACTTAATACTTCATTACTGATTCTATTCAATCTTCTTTGAATCATTTTTTCTCCTGCCTGTACTGAAAAGATTATGAAACAACAGAGTATATTCATATAACAAAAGGAGATTATATTTTGGCAATTAAAGGCCATATAATAATTTCTCACAACAGTTCCTTAATGGTTTTTCCATTCACCTTCCCACATCTGAAAGAGGAAATAGAAGACAGAACAATAAATGAATGAAAATTGGTGTATTAATCAAAATGATAATGGATGCATAGGAAGAAAAATACCAAAAAAGAAGAATCAGCTGGACAGTACTATACTCTATCTTTATGATATTAAAACTATTTGTCTCACTACTTAGTTTAATGGCTCTGTAAAATTAAATTGCTAACACATCTGTCATTCTTAGAAGTCTTTTTTCAGGCATTTACCTAAATAAATAAATAGAACTGAAAATGGTGCATTTCCTGAAGCCGTTCCCTGATTTGCTACACCTTGGGGCTCATTTAAAAGTGATCATGTGATCCCAGGGCTGAAGAAAGCTGGATCTCTGATAATGCTGACAATTACACTTGCATTCAAGTGAACACTATCAAAGATCCTCTTTGGAATTGTTCAAAATATCAAGGCTAGAGAGAGACAAGGATGGGTTCCATTCTCTGTTCACTCTGGAGCCTGCATACATTCAGATAAATGCCTGAATGGGACTTCTGTAATCAAAAGAAACAACCAGAACAAATCTATACAAATATGGTTGTCTTGGTTCTCAGTGGCTTGAATTATAGAAGGTGAGGGTTGCCTAATTAGACATGATCCCAATTATTCCCAAACTGAGTGTGAACGTATGGCTGGATTAATTAGTCTACTTTGGTCCCCATATAATGAAAGTTTGTGTTCCCTCCCCCCAAATAAATGCCTTGTAATGCGGTTTCCAAATACATTGTTCTATTTGAAGTTTGTATGCTTTGTATGTTTGAAGTCACCAGCTAGGGAGAGTAGAATTTTGGAAATATAAAACTAATAAATAGGAAATTTTTTATTGTAGCCCAGGCAATGCCAATGCTATAATTATATATAGCTCGTGCAAAGAAGGCTTGAATTTTCAGTCTTGCGAGAACTTTGAATTTTTCCTATGGTGGTGTGGATATTCTCCTCATTATGATTAAATAAAAAGGGGTGCAAGGAAAGAAGGAAATAGGAGACAGAGGTGTACTCACATCCATACTATAGTATGTTACTATTTGAATAGTAAATTTAGCATTATATTCTACTAGCCTAATGATAAAAATGGAAAAATTATGCCTTATGGCTTTGGCTTAGCAAACTCTGCTCCCAGTGCCTCTTAAGGAATTACATGTGTATGCTTGATCATGAGCATACATGAGAAATCACACTTTCTTTATTACTGTATTGATTTATACAATTTATAAGACCACCTATCCTATTTGAGTGACTAGGCAGGAAACCAAACAAACCAACATAATATAAACTAAGCACCCAGAATAAACATTTGAGATTAAGACTGGAACAGAAGAAATCAATCAATTGATGTATTGTATGGTACATAACTTACTGAACTTACAGTTCCAGTTCCACAGCCTAGGATAACAGTCAAGTCATTTATGCCTTGTGAAAGACTAGCAAAATGGGAACCTAGGGCAGATGCTACAGTAGAGAAAATGTAATTCCTTTTCCACAAGATGGCATCATCATATTGATGGGACCTGAAACATGACATCTTTGACAGTTCTGGTGAGCGATGCATTAACAATCAGAGACAGGTGCTGACACAAATAATTTGACTCTTTGCTATCTAGGGTTTCATAGATGAAAACAAGAACTTTAAGTTGTACCTAGATGCTCACTGAGAGTCAGCTCAAGGAGCAGAGGTGTTACAGTACATGAGACTATTGTTAAATGTCCAAAATATTTAACCAGTTTAGTCTAGTGGTTAATGTTAGAAAATAGGAGAGTTGAGTTCTTGTCCCTTGTTATGCATGAAAAGTTGACAGGGTGATTTTGGACCAGTATTTTTTTTCAAGTCAACTCTCTTCACAATGATTGTTGCTATAGACTACATAGTAGGAGGAAAGAGTATTAGTTATGTTCCCACCTTGAATATTTAACAAAATAGTAAAGATGGGATAAAAACAATCTAAAAAGATCCCCACTTTTATTGCTGTATTCTAAACCAGTTGCAGCTTCCAAATGCTTTCCAAATATAGCTCCCTGTAGAGCCTAAATTAGTAAGCCAACTAATTTTCTTCCTTCCAAGAAAATTTCAGATGGGGAAAAATGAGGATATAACTTATTGCCCTATCTTACTTTCCAGCTTACCCATTTACCCATATACAAAAAGGTATATTATTTCCATCCCAGAGACTATACATGTTTATATCAAATATACCAGAAAAACAACAACAAAGCCCTTTGTAACAGAATAGCTCTTATAAAACAGCCACCACATCTCTCTTCAAAAAATGCAGTCACAAAGGCAGCACATGACTACCATCAATGCTAAAATCCTGGTCTTAGCTACTTTCAGAAAGTACCCCATCCGTGCCCTGGAACAAGCACTTCCATAATATGGGAGCTGTCACATCTTTCTCCATGGATAGATTAGAGACTCACAGCATCTCTTCTTAGAATAAGTGTACAGAGCAGACTAAATCTGTATGGGAAACAGGTCTAAAGGTACAGAGAAGTTGAATGCTACTGTTAAGTATTTGTTCCAATTAACAGTCTCCCCACTTCATTTTGCACAAATTGTACCTTCTGTATTATCTTAAGGGTGGAAAGGGTTGACTTTAGTTATCGGTATGTGCAGTAATTTGAGACTCAGTCATTGTCTTAACAGCCTCCCAGTCATGAAAGCTGGCAAAAAAGCTTGAAGTTCAGTGAATGTTTTTCTGGCCATGTTTTCGATCTGTTGTTCAGGAAACGATTCCCAAGCCGTGGAGCTGTTCTTCAAGGGAAATGTATCTGGATCCAGAATTGGTCTGGAATCAGAATCAAGCCAGATAAGTCACCAATAAATAGTACTTGCATCTTGCTGGAATTTAAGTTGACCTCCCCCACTCCCATTTTGTTCCTTATAACCTACAGACACTAATTGTGTAACTAATTGATTGATTCCTGAGCTATGAGGAAATGAAAGGTATTTGCAGGAGAGACATTCCATGCCTCCCTCCCAGAATCCATGATATGAATTTCTTATGAGGGAGAAAAAGCTTTACCATAAAAAAAGCAGGAAACCAAAGATGTAGAGTGGGATGAAAAGGAAGAGAACAGTCAGAAAACATATATATGCAATTGCCTTATAATGCCATTTTAGTATTTAGCATTGTGAACCCTGTAAAAGACAGATTGACCAAGCCAGGGTAAGGAGTCAAATGGAAACTTAGGCTAGAATCCCTTCATGGGCACAAGACGATGAAGTTCCACCCCTCTTCAATGCTGTTGAACCTTATCTAGGCTCAACCAAGTGCAAACTCTCAGTCTGAATAGCATATTTCCAGACTGAATAATGCTTGGTTATTGTCTGTCTGAATGACTTCTCAAATATTCACTTCTTAAATGTCCACATATTTAGATTTTGTGGTTATTTTTTTAGATTCTTTGCCAATATTTCTTAAACTGCTCATATTTTAGAAGATATGACCCTATTTTTGTGAAGGAGCCCTATCCCAGGCAAGTACATATTTTATATAATTGTGATGTGTTTCTTGTAGGGCAAATTTATCTGGAATTTTTTTTTGTGTCTAGCAATTTTTTTTCTGTCTAGGAAAATTTGGCTTCATATTCCAGTGGTAGAAGAAGATCACAATTCATGGTAGAATTATGATCCAGGAAACATATTATGGTGGATATATCATTTCCTAAAATCTTGACTTTAAAGAATGATGTTAGTTCAAACTAGAAAGAAAATAGATCCAATCTACTGGTAAAATAATACCTACAGAATATAGAATACAGAATGATTACTTAGCAAAGATTTCAAATGTCCAGTTGTCTAACAGTAACACTAACAAAAGGATCATATATTACTACATGATATTAATGAAACTGAAAAGAGGAAAAATAGGGTAATCTGGAGTGAGTTTGAGGAATAAGAGGACTCCATTCTTCAGGTGTAGTGCTTTTGAACATAAATCTTTACTTCAAAGTTATTTAGTTGAACAAATATGCAGTTTGAATGTGGCTGTCTTGGAAGAGAAAAAAGTCCTACCAGTCTGGGATTTCTGAGATTAGCAGGCCATTTTCATTTTCATTCCTGAAATTAATAAGTGAGAACTGTTTTGCCAAAACAAAAAATAATAATTTGACTACACTTGCTTTTGTTCACTATAAGTACTGATAAAGGTTTATCATTTATTTCACAATCTCTCTCATTCTCCTTTTCTCTTCAGTTCTGCTTATTTTCTTCCTTTATAATTTTGCCTGATTTAGCTTCCTGTTAGACATTTTCAAGATGAAGACATTCAGAGATGAAGTTTATTTCAAGAAAGGGAACATCCCAATCAACCTTTTCAGCTCCTATTTTGTTAAAATTAATTTAATAAGAACTATATAAGACACTTTCTCCCCCTTCCAAGACCTACGTTCAGAAAATGGTAGTTCTCATCTGACAGTTGACAGATAACACTATCAGCCAATAAAAGAAGACACAGTGTATGTAAGGACAGGATATGATGCTAATGTAAAAGAACAAGCCCAAATCTCTGATCTTTGACCCTGCCAGATAAATACCTTTTTCCCCAATCTAATTTTTAAAAATGAGAAGCTCGGTTTTCTAAGACAAGAGAGACACTTCATAAAGGTTGATTAAGTAAGATGTTTTTGTTGACCTCTGAAAAACTATGGAGGCAAGGCAAGGTTGACCTCTTGAGTGAAATCCCAAATTGGGTTGACAGCAGGAGAAAGAACAATTTGTAAGAATACAAGAAACTGCTGCTGAATTTGGCCAATGGCTCATAAAGACCAAAAAGATGCTTTCAGAAATTTACAAATATGAATTGGATAACAGACTTATTCCATTGTTTCTGGTATTTAATGTATACTCTTTGTAATTCAATTGGTACAATCAAGCTGCAGCCACTAAAGCCATCAAGCTGTAGCCACTGAAACCTGAATCCTACATAGATTTCTACAACACAGTGCATGAAATTGTCCAGGTTCCTTTTAATTCCCACTTTTGGAGGCAATCACCCCATCTGATAGTAGCTAATTTCACAGCCCACTTGATATGTAAAGAAGTATTTTCTGTTACCTCTCTTGGATTTTCAAGCATTTACTGTAGTTTTAATGAATGTCTGTGGAAAAGAAGGAAAAATTATCTTTATCTGCTTGTCCCATATGGTCCTTATCATGGTCATCAGAAAAGTATATTATGTTCCAAATTCTGTCTCAATACAAATTTATATAACCTAATTAGCTATTTTATTTTTAATATTTATCTTAATTATTCTAAGCATGTTTTACTTTTTTTTTTCACAACAGCTGCACGTTAGGTTGACATTTTCAACAGTTGCATTCCTGATCAGTTACTGTTAACTCACTACCACTAATATATACTTGCACTTTTTGTTCTAAAAGCAAGTAAACAAACAGAATGCCAAAATAAAAAATAAAAATCTGAAGCATTTGTCTTTTGGAAGCTTAGCCGCTCTATTTAGAGAGAGCTGTTTAAATCTCTTTAGACTTTCTTTTAACTATATTCACCTGACTTTTTTGCTATAGTCTCAACATATCAATTTTACATTCATTTCTAACACAAGATCATTAATAAACAAATTAAAGACTAATCCATTGGGACCCTATTAATATCTCCCCAATTTGAAAATGGTTGACGTCAGCTCTTTTTTCCTCTTCTCCAATCAGTTCAATATTTGCACCCTTTTCCTTCTCCCAAAATTGCTGAAGTATCTCAAGAGCTTCTGTTAAAGAAAATCTCAGTAAATATGCAAATTAACAAGTAAATTGTTTGTTTAGTATGACAGTCTCAAGGCTGTATAAGGGAAAATCAGAACTTTGCCTGGAAATATGCCACCAATCAATGCATAGTTAACATCAATAAAGGCATTCCCTTTACAACCGATTTATCTCAGAAGTTTTTTGGCAGATAGAAAAAAATATTTTCTCATCTTATTGACGTGTTTTTGTATTCATATGTGTCTGCATTTTCCCATCCAATCTGTACCCATTTAATTTTTATTACACACATGCACACACACACACACCACAAACTACACACACATCACATTTATATAGAAAACTTTACATAAATATGTCCTTTTATATCCTGATTACCAGTGCACACAATATTTCATTTATTTATTTTATTTATTAGAATTTGTCAAACAAAAATGAGAAAAGAAAAAAAGAATAAAGATACAATGACAGAGATGATAGGCACATTAGCGCACTTAAGCACGCCCCCTTTATTAACCACTTAAGTATGATGTAACGTCCACGGAAATCAATTTGTGACTGAAACTGTGAAAAATATGTTTTGGTATGTGCTGAATGGTATTTAATTTTGATTCACAGATGATTGTTCCCACCAAAATTATATTTTACCGTCTCCTTATATATTTTTATTTTGCTGACAAAATTTTTATGCCGATTTGAGTTGATTTGCTGAATTTTGTCATTTCATATTGCAATATGCAATCCATCATCAGCCCCGTCTTCAGACATTTCTTTGCAAACTCTGCTGTAGTAGTCCAAACAGGATATTAGCCACCAGTCAAGCTAAGCAGAGGCATTACATCCAGGTCTAGTTGTCTAAAAAGATATTTCTTTTGCTTTTTTAGACAACTAGACCTGGATGTGGTGCCTTTGTTGAGTGTTCCTGTTGCCTCATATCTTGTTTGGAGATTTATTTTCTGACTTCCAGGAAAGAAATAATGAACTGTAATGTTTTTTTTTTTTAATAGTTAAGGGATGAGATGAGAAAAAGAAGAGTTAATTTATTTTATTTTAAAAGAATGTGATAAGAGGGAAGTAATTTCTTCATATACTTCTTTTTCCTTACTATATTCTTATTTTTTTCTTCCTTTTCTGTGCTTAACAATGTTTTATTCTTTTATTTTTAGGTTGTATTATTTTTATCACTGTAAATTGTAATCTGTAATAAAATTATAAAATAAAAAGAGATTTGTTTTCCTATAGAACATGTCCATTTTGTCTTAATATTTTTTTTGTTCAGCCCAGTTCTTTAGTCCTTATTTTCCAACTCATATCAATCCAAATTCAGAAAATCTTAACTCAGAAAATTTTAACTGTCTTCTCAGAATCAGTTGGAAAAACAAGAGTTATATTTACTACCTATTAAAATCTTAAATTTCCAGATGATTTCTTCCTGTAATTATCTGTGGATGTCAATAGGATGAAAGGCAAGATAACACTCTATTGGGATAAAACAGGGTAGCTCTCAAAACACTCTCTCATATTAATTACTGGATTTGGTGGATTTTTGAACCATTGAAGCCATTATATCACATTATGTTCAAGTGTCATTTCAAACAAGTATATCAGAACAAAAAGTCACAGTATCAAAAGAACAAACATCACTGTCACACTTTTATAGGCAGCCCTTGATCAGCAAATTTTCTGGCTTCTCAAGTATGAACAGTCAGAGTGAACACATGATGGAAGCAAATCTGGGACTGTCCAGTTCAGGACCACAAAGAGAAATGCTTATCCCGGCATTGACTTATAGCAATTACTAGAGATTTAGAATCTGATCTTGAAAGTCCTTGATTCCCCCAAGTCCTTCAATAAGCTTTTGAAAGCTCATCCTTTCTTTCTTTTTTAAAATAGTTTCAGTGTTAAAAATTACCTTGCAAGTTCTCAAGTGTTTTCTTCTAGCTTTGCTACTTTCACATTGGTGTTTGTATGTGTGTGTGTGTGTGTGTGTGTGTGTACACACTCCAGGGTTTAACATCATTGCCCAGAGAATCATTGGTTGCCCTCTCCCCTCTTTGGAAGAGCTTTATACAATGGTGGGGTGCTGCCGGTTTAACAACCAGTTAGGCACTTGCACTTGTGCTGAAAATGGAGCATTTAGAAGCTCAGCTGCTTACCTTCTAAGTCAGCAACAATAAGTAGAACAACGAGGGGGGAAAATCAGCTGTGCCGCACAATCAAGATGAGTTATAAAGCAGGAAATAAAGTATAGGATAGGGTGGGTGAAGGTGGGCTGGGCCAGCTGATCATTGGAAGTTTGCCTGAATTGGTCCAAACTGGCAGCATCCCACCACTGGCTTTATAGCTCCTGCTGCCTTAAGAAAGTTCAAAACATTCTTAAAGATCCATCTCATCCTGGGCATCCTTTTTTTTTTTTTTTTGAACTATTACCATCTAGAAGACAGTACAGGATAATAAAAACAAGGACAAATAGGTTGAAAAACAGCCTCTATCCCAAAGAAATAACTATATTGAATTCTACTATATAGTGCAATATTAATGCAATATCAGGGATTTTCAATTCAATTATATAAAATGTGAATATGTGTGCTTGTCTTTTATTTTTATAATGTATATTGAAGATGTCATTTAATTTCATTGTACAAAGTGCAATGATAATAAAGTTATAGGTAGGTAGGTAGGTAGGTAGATATATATAGATATACCTGTATATCTATATCATCTATATATGGGCACTCATGCACGCACACCCACAAATAAATTAATACCAATAACTAAAATCCAATTACAGATGGGGTGGGGGGCAGGTCAGGGAGGAGAGATCTGTTGTTACTTGATCAATCAATTCCATTGTAATGATTCCCCATTAGGGTCCCAAACTAACTGGCAAAGTCTGGTCTTTGGCCCTTATGAAGTATAAAGAGGTGGGGGGCTGACCTCCCATTGGGGTACAAGAAGTTTCTGAGGACAAGGCTATGGCAGAGAAGGCCCTTCTCAACCCATCCAGCTGCAATAATTGCAGCATGCCTTCTCTGTCTGCATGAGTGGGAAGGGCTAATCCCAGTGGGATGAGACAGTCCCTCAAGCAGACTAAAATCATGACATGAGGGGCTTTAAAAGTGATTACCAACACCTTGAATTGCATCTGGAAGCAGACCAGCAGGCAGTGCAGCTCATAGAGCATATGAGCCATTCTTTAGGCTCCAAGAATTGCCTGCACTGCCACACTCTGTACCAGCTGTAGTTTCTGAATGCTCTTCAAGAGTAACCCCACATAGAATGCATTACAATAGTCCAACCATGAGATGACTAGGCATGAATGACTGATCCAGGAAACTGGGATCCCTGACAGGGATTTCTGATCCAGAAAATTGGCACACAACCTGTACAAAGGCTGTCCTAGCTGTGACTGCCACCTGTTCTTTGAGTAGGAGTTGCAAGTCCAGGAGAACCCCCAACCTGTGCTCCAGATTTATCTGGGGTAATGCCACCCAATCCAAACTCAAAGATGACTAAGTTCTGGGTCTTGGGGTCCCATGTACCCAAAGCCATTCAGTCTTGCCAGGTTTCAGTGGAAACTTGTTGTCTCCATCCAGGCCTTCACAACTTCCAGGCATGGTGAGAGGGCAGCCATGACATAACTTAGGTCACCAGGAATGGAAATATAGGGTTGGGTATTGTCAGAATACTGCAGATATGGTGACAACTGGATCTCACCTAGCACTTTTAAGTAAATGTTGAGAAGGAGTGGGGAGAATACCTAGCCCACAAATAGTGGGACAAGGCTACCTCTCACTCCTTATCTAAAGTGTCTGCCTAAAGTGTATGGCAGGCAGCATACAATCTCAGGATGAAATGTCTATAGAGAGCAGTGATCAATGATTCGATGGAGAGGGCCTTATCTCAGAGACACCAAAATCAAATGTAATAAAGACATTGGCCCAGAGTAAAATGGAGCATGTCTGACAGATCACACAGCACCCTTTTAAAAAGCACAATTTCTAATGCAGAAAACAAGGCTTGCCTTCTTGTGGGCTGAGAGGGAATAAGGAAGACATAATATATTCCTGTCCTTGAAAAAAAGTTGGTCAATCATCATTTGTACTGGGGCAAACCTGGATGAGTCTGGATGAGCTCACAATCTTTCAAGTTACTAAATTACTCTGAAATGTAGCTTTCAGATCCAGAGGACAGTGATACTGCCCTCTATGTGTTGAGATGTAGATTCCATAGTGAAACAAGGGTGAATTGTGCCCCTAGAAGCAAAGCAGGTGTATTATTCCCAATGTAGGTCATGTAAAAAGAGAAGATTAAGGTCACTTAGAACTAAAATGTATAAAAACAATTGGTTTTATCCAAGAAAAACTAGTAGCTGCCATGTGCACTACTGAACTGATTTTAAAACAGTTGTACATATGCATATGGCTACATGCATTTATAACTTTACTAAATCACAATCCCACCATTTCCCATTTTAATTTGGTTGTGAAATCTATCTGTCTATCTATCTATCTATCTATCTATCTATCTATCTATCTATCTATCTATCTATC
>NW_020769323.1:14129646-14154164 GCF_900518735.1 Pseudonaja textilis
ATCTATCTATCTATCTATCTATCTATCTATCTATCTATCTATCTATCGCTATCTGCTAGTGTACCAGTAAGAGACAGCTGGATTCTGCAATCTGGAAATGCTGTGGTATAATCCTGGGAAAACCAATACAATAAACCAGGCTTTTGAAATTTATGGAGAAAGCATTCTTATTTCTAGTGGAAGAAATATGACAGCTATGTCATATTCTTAAATGTAAATTCAAATGCCAAAGTATATAATATGAGACACATTTTATGCTTCTAATGCAACTCTTTGTTCCTTAACTCTATTATCATAGAGTAAAACAAATATTCATATTAGGGAAAGTGAAGCAATTTTTCCAGACAGAGAATTGATTTTCTTATAAAATATGATTTTCATTGGATTTTTGTACAACTACAGATATAGAAATAAGCTGTTATTGTTCAGCGGTCTGATTCTGAGCAAGCAATGTAGAGGATTCACTTTCTGTAAATTGCCATAGAAGATATAAATAGGATAAACTGTATTTTCCTTCATTAATTCTTACTAGTTTTCCTTTCTTCTCCTATATCTCTAGATTACCATCTGCCTTTAAGCACATGCATCAAAAATCACCAGCAATAAAATTTTGGAAAATAGCAAACAATAAAACAATAGTTTGCTACTTTTTTTGTTTTAATCCTAGTAGTGTTTTTGCTTCAAGAAAGATGTTTACACCTTTTTTTTAAGGATGCATTAGTTTGAGTAGAAATGCATTGGTATTATCTTTAAAAAAGAAATTCTTCTGGGTTTTGATATGAGCACATTATGCGCCTTAACCTACAGTTTTGATGGACATTCTTCTTTGTTTCAAGAAGAAAAATGTCCCGAAGCATCTCCTTCATTGACAATTTGAGTACACACAAGGGTTATTTGACAAGAGAGGAAAATTGTCTGGAGGTTAGGATGAACCAATATTCCTGAACCAATATCATGTTTTCAAAAACTGACTTCCTTTCACCAAGCATATCAGTCAGAAATATGGACAGATTCCATATTTTTATAATGCTAAAAGCAAATATTTTTAAACAAATTGATACATTTGAAATTCTGAAAGCAGATTGTGGCCACTATCACAAAATAACTATTAGGTTGGGAAAAGATAATACCTATTCATAGTTACAAAACATTCAAAAAACAAGATAGTGAAGTTTCTCTTTGACCCCCTCACTGCACCAAATGTTTTCTGCCCATACATCAATTATTTTTCTCCTTTCAAATTAAACACTGGCCTGCTATTACTTTAGCAACTTTCATGTAAATAAAACTTGTCCTTTGCTTCTCAACATGTAAGCTTTCCATATAATTCATTTATAATTAAAACAGTTTTTAAAAATCAGATCAGCTATGGTAGGGAAATGTAGAATGCCAAGAATATTATCTTTGTGCTCACTGATACAGTATGCAGTGCATGAAACATTTCTTAGATTAATATGTGTGGCATTCAGAGTAACATATTTAAAAGCTTTCTTTTAGCATGGTAAATAAAGAACATAATCATTTTAAATAATTTCACTTTATACAGAATTTAAATTTCACTGTATGACTCATCCAAAAACAAACAAATAATGCCAATACCCAAACTGCAGGTGTACAAGAACAGTGAAGTCACTAAACACTAATCACTGGTAATTTCTGGAGCCATTTAGAATAATTTTGCATTGTTATCAAGACCCTAGGATGCTAGGAAAGCCCAATGGAAACAGCAAAAAATCTATTAACAACAATCTATTAAATTTAAACAATACAAGCATTTTTAAAATTTACATTAAATTAGTTTTAACCTTCTCCAGAAAGCCTTCTCACATGTGAACATTCAAAACATTGCTGACACACATCCAGCAATGGAGACTTTAAATTTTCTATAGAAATTCAGAAGAATTGCTTCAACATGATCTGAAGTTCAGAATATTATAAGTCCATGGATATATTCAGTAATGAGAATGGGTAGGCTATATGACAATAGAGATCTACAATAATTTCATGATAGTTCCTACTGGAAATGAATTTGAATGTTTCTTTCTCAGCAAGATGATGGCCCAGTGAACATTAGCAGCAATAAAACCAGGTAAACATTAGCCATTACCTAGAAATATTCCATGTTACCAAGATGTTATTCATGTATCATGTATCCATTTAGAATTGAACACATAAAAATATAAGATAGTAGTTTTCAAGCTACTTTTTTGTTTGAGCTCTTATATTAATGAATAGTTGGTTACCCAGTAAACCAAAATAACAAGTAAAACTATAATGAGACTCGGTAAAATCACAATTGGCATACATCTCTATTAGTGCAGCTATACTATATCCTTCCCCCTTTCTGTTGTTGTTCTTGTTTTATGTAGTGATAGTGATTCAAATAATTTAACAACTGGTTCTCTGCCCTAATGAATTCTTCCAAACCCAATTTGCCAAACAGCCCAGAAAGTTAACAACCAGTTCTCCCGAAGTGGTGCAAACTGGATGAATTCCACTATTCGTTGTATGGCTTGCAAAGGGCCAACAAGGTAAACACTGTCCATTTGGGGGGATAAAGTTGTTTCATAGAACAGGCACACTTATGGGGAGCCATCAAGTGACACTGTTTTATCATTGGCACATGGAACATGCCCATCTTTACCAGATCTGTTGGAGTCTTTCAAAGAGTTGGATTTACAGAAGGTGAACTTTAGAGATGCTGATCCAAATCTTTCCAATATACATTTTTTTTAGCTGCCCAAGGGCATTTACCAGATCCTTAAAACAACTTGATTGAATTGGCCATGCCCAACTGGTCTGATCTGTATGCCCAGCTCCAGGATAATCCTGGTTTCAGTAAGCCAAAAAGCAAACAGGGCAAACTCAGACAAAGAGCACTGACAAAGTAATTATTGATTGTATTTCCCACTTCTTTGAACTGTTGAAGGATTTATTTTACACTGAACTTTCATCACTGAATTTCAAAGACCAGAACTTTGACCCAGCGCTGTTATTATACATGTCTTGAACTAAATAGAAATGAAAATTTAGTGCATTGTGACAAAGTGTGCCAGCACTGTAAGTCAGTTTAGAATCTGGGGAAAAATATTATTCTGTCCTCCAAAGGATGCTTGCAATTGCTAACTAGGTTCTGAGAATGAGCTTAGTTCTTCATGACAATAATAAAAACAAAAGCATGCATACAATAGAGTATGCCCACATGAAAAACTCAACAAATCAGCCCAAACTTGCATAGAGTTGTTGCACTGTTAAATGCACTCTGAAGTTCTGTGTTACCAGGGGAAAGTACATGCATGTAATTAACATTCAACTAAAACATTAATAAGCCAAACTATGACAACATTGTATTAGTAACTGTTACAAATTAAACAAAATGGGAAGTGTATTTGGCTTGTAGACCTTGGATTTTATGATACTGCACTGGTGAGATTAGCGTCAGTCTTAACTAACCAATCATAAAAGCACATTAAAAGTCCGGCCTTAAAACATAGCAAATTGCCAATAATGCACAGTTAAACCGCATTAAATATATATACAAACATTTGTAGGCTGCTTTAAATAGCTCAAATGTTGAAAAGAGAGGCATAATAAAAACCCACCTATCCTAAGTGGCATTCTTCATTAACTTTCTCTTCCTTTATTTTACACATATCAAGGAGTAAGCATTGAAAAACTAATAACAAAAACCAGTTAGATAACAGGCAACACAAGATTATTAATTCATTGCTAGTATTTCCAGTTGTGCGACAGCTTCACAGTGCTGATTTTTTTCTTGCCTTCTGCTCATTTCACCCTCTTTAGGTAGTCACTTTTTTCTTAAAGCTGAACAGAGTTGACATTTAAGAGTAATGCAACTTGCAGTTTGATTGCTCAAAGCTGGCCATACCTGAAACATGCTTTAATTTTGAATTACTTTTTACCAAGAGAATTGGTATTTAACCATGCAGTTCCCAGAAATATGGCAATGTTCTGTGCAATTTTCAACAAAGTGTGTTCATGCTGAACACAATACTATGGAAGAAAGTTACTACAATTTTGGATGAAATGGCATTAAAGAACTGGGGGGAAAATAAAGTTAAGATATTATTTCCTCTAAAATTGATTACTTTACAGAGGGAGATTGAAATTGGTGGCTTAAAAGTTACTTGGGTTCTACTGTATGTATAGCATACAGTTGATCTAGAAATGCTTCTCTGTATTTGTGCGTATAGAATAGTTTAAACAATTATGACAGCATTATGAAACCAGGTTCATACACTCTACATAAAAGACTAAGCGGTCCCAGATTTATATTAAATAGGTTTCTGTTTACTTTCATAGTTCATATTATTTATTTTTTGGGGGGGGCTATGGACCTCTAGCCAAGCCATAAACCACAGAATTCAATCATATCAAATTGAAGGAAGTCAAATAGTAAGATACAATATAAAAACAAAATACTTATATGTTTCCACTTGCAAATGCTGTATTCTCATTTACTCTCCAGTTTTTAAGGTAGTGAAAAAGTTGACAATAATGGGGCTTTGCAGTAGCAGCTGATGCTCCAAATCTGTTCAGTTCAAATGCTGTTGTTCCAGCATTCTGAAATTGTATATATGCAATGTATAATATATGTACTGTTAAACAGAACTCACATTGGTTGTTACTTAGAGGTCAGCAAACCTCAAATCAATGATGGCATTTGTGAGTTCTAATGTTTTAAGTGGCTTTCACATTTCTATCTTCAGGAAATTGGAGCAGAATTACAGGAAAGTGATTATGCAGTCATTACTTGTCAGATGTGATGAACAGCTAGCTAAGAAGGAAGGCTGGAAAAAGTTGTTATAGTGTTTTGAAGTTCAAATGTAAAATATTAGAGATGGGAGGTGAGAAGGAAATATGTGTCAAGACTTCAAATGTACTGTATATTTTAATCGATTCTAAGTAGCACTTCAGTCTCTCATTCTCTCTCTCGTTCTCTCTCTTGTTTTCTCTCTCTCCCTCTCCCCCCTTCACACACACACACACACACACACACACACAATTACATATGGAAAAGTGATAATGCTTATTGCTCTATGATAGAAAGAAGTTATCATGTGGTAGGCATCACAGGTCTTGTTAGAAGATACAGCAGCTTATTAATGTAACTGTCTAATAAGACAAAGGTATCTTGCTAAATTGAATTATGGACAATGTTTGCATGTTTCAAAATTGCAAAGTAATTACACCATTTGCTGAAATATGTATACCAGGAAAGTACATGTCATAAAGCTCATTGTTAAAATATACAGAATAATTAATATTCTATTGACTGTCAGATGCAATATACTTGCAAACTTCTAAGTGCCCGAAATGACAGGAAATCTGGGCAATAAGGTATAAAATATTAATAAATGATGCAAATAAAATTCAATACACTACATTATGGATCTAGAATATAAAACCAGAGCTTAGGCCACTCTCTGCTTGTTCAAATCATTCTCCATCCTACTTCCCCAATCCATATTTTGGATAATAAACATCACAGAAAAGCATATGTGGAGAATTCTACTGGATTTTACATAAGAAGATAAAAATAATTGATCTATGTATAATAAAATATATACTGAATACTTATTTTTGGTCTGCTTTTGATCTTCAGTATTGAACGTCCAATATCAGTTTCTTCTCAAAATTAAAGTAAGCTGGGATTTGCTTTTGCTTTTTTGTTTTTAAGTTACCACTCACAGCAGAATAAATCAATGCAAAGACTTCCAACTTTTGGATTTAAACATGAATGAAACAAGAATGCATCTAATTCTTAGCATGTCTTATTTTGGGAATCTTTAAAATTAGTTTGCAGATCATTAAAATAAGAAACAGTGCCCATGATGGGGTGCAAAATTTAAGCACATGGAGTTAAAAAAATTGTGAGAACCAAATCTAGAGAAAAGGATTGAAAATAAAAAAGTGAAAGAAAAGAAAAAAGCAAGCAAGAAAACTAACTTATTGAAACACAATGACCTTCTTTTCAGATATTAAGGGGACATTGTCTCCCCTTCTTCTTGTCTTCCAAAAATCACTTCAACCCCGATTTAATTCTTGCCTGTTTTAATCAATACCCTCTTTATTGTAAAAAATGTAGATATCATGAAGATATGTATAGGCATAGAAGCATGCCTTAAATTTAAACAGATGACATAGGTTTTTTTTCCCCTCCCAATCCTCCTCTTCACAATCTTGAAGATACAAAATGATGGCAATTTAGAAACAAGTTGCAGATTCCCTAAGGAACTTTTTAAAGCTTCTGGCTAATTCCTCTCCTTTAATGCTGCATTGGGGCATTTCAGACCAGTGTTTTCAATACACTTTAGCTCCACCTGAAACTTATTAACATGACAAAGTGGAAGCTATTAATGACTGAAAATAGTATTATGTGGCTGGGCATACAAAATGGGTATCTATTAAATTTTATAAGCATTGGTTTTAGAAGTATTTGGGAAGAAAGGCAACTCTGATTTGTGAGAGCAGGAAGTAAAAAAAGTAATTAGTTAATTTACCATTTTCTTGGTAAGAACATTAGTTAAATAGTTAATTCTCAACTGTTAATTAGAAAATTATTTTATTTCAGTTTTTCTTGGTAAGACATAATTGCTTTGATTAAAATATTTTTTTTGATAGGCATGCTTCTACAATAGAAAATGCACTGTTCAAGATAGATTTGATAAATGGAAACAAGCTATATAGTTAAATAACACATCCTGAATAAAATAACCAGCAATATTTCCCCAAATAGTTAAATACATATTGTTAGACTGAATAATTATAATATGGTGTTTAAAGGCTACAAATTATTGATACCTCTTCCCTAGATACCTGCTTTGGGTAAATGCAGGCATTTCCATTTCTTTTTCACCTCTGAGGGGAATGAAAAGTAAATCTCATCACCACATACCTAAACTTATATGTTAGGCTGCGTCAACTATTTTTGAGAAGAGGTAATTGATCATTTCCAAGCCTAAACTTTAGGAAACAACTTCTCTTAAGTACCATTTCTTTCATGAATAACACCATGGAGGAAAGACAGTAGAGAAGAAAGAGGTACATTGGATGTCAAACATTAAGTAGAATGATCTGAAATTGGGGATAGTGATGAGATAATTCTTTGCCACCTCAGACTCAGCATATTTCAGAATGAATAAATACTTCATTATCTTCTCCATGTGCCTCTCCAAACTCTTCTCCTAAGTGGCTAGATGAGGTTTTCCCCTAACTGAACTTACTCCATCTGTTTTATTGCTAATGTAAATTATTTCATTTATTCACATTGCTACTTTTTCATCCATCACTACCTCTGGTATCCAGTTCATTTAGCACTAGTGTGCTATTTATATCTAGGTCTCAATCCCTATTTTTGTGTGTGTGTGTGTGTGTTGCACTGAATGAGAGGGTGCTTATATCTTATTAACATACTTTCCCTTTCCATAAATTCTAATAGGCAGACATTTTGATGCAGATGGGGAGAGATATTTGCTAAATATTGCAAAGCAGTGAGATTTGCAATATAAAGATAAGGAAGAGAAAAATGTAATAGAAGCTCTTCCTATCATTTAGTCTGCTGGGATAGGATAAGAGGGGCTTCACATTTCCCATTCTTGTAAGACTATGTTTACTAATTATCTCAGAAAAGAATATAAGTATAGAATAAACAAAGAGAAATTAAACATTTCTTGTTCAAAATATTTTAGATTGCCTATGAAGATCTTTACAAATGAAATGAAATTAATATTAGAATGTAACAGTATTTTAAAATACTCCGTTCATCATTCCGTGGTGAGTAAAATGAGGACCCAGATTGTTGGGAGCAATATACTGACTCTGTAAACCATTTAGAGAAGGCTATAAAGCACAGTGAAGTGGTATATAAGTCTAAGTGCTGTTGCTATTGCTATTCACATGTCCTCATGATTCCACCCCTATCTCATTATTGGAAAAGTTTTTCATGTTATCTTCATTAATGACTTAGATGAGGGAATAGAAGGGGAACTTATCAAATCTGCAGATGATACTAAGCTGGCAGGAATAGCTAACACCCAAGAAGATAGGCTCAAGATCCAGATGGATCTTAACAAACTAGAACACTGGGCCATATCTAATAAAATGAAATTCAATGTAGAGAAAAGTAAAGTCCTACACTTAGGCAAGAAAAACCAAATGTACCCATATAGACTGGGTGAAACCAGGCTCAATAGCAGTAACTGTGAGAGGGATCTTGGAGTCTTAGTGGACAATCAGCTAAATATGAGCCAGCAGTGTGCAGCAGCCGCCAAAAAAGCTAATGCAATCCTAAGTTGTATTAACAGAGGGATACAGTCAAGATCAAGGGAAATAATAATACCACTCTATAAAGCCTTAGTAAGACCACACCTAGAGTACTGCATCCAGTTTTGGTCACCACATTATAAAAAAGAAGTTGAGGCTCTAGAAAAAGTACAGAGAAGAGCAACCAGGATGATTAGGGGACTGGAGGCTAAAACATACAACGAACGGTTGCAGGAACTGGGCTTGGCTCCTCTAGTAAAGAGAAGGACCAGGGGAGACATGATAGCAGTCTTCCAATATTTGAGGGCTGCCACAGAGAGGAAGGGGTCAAGGCATTTTCTAAAGCACCTGTAGGCCAGACAAGGAATAATGGATGGAAACTGAACAAGGAGAGACTTAACCTGGAAATAAGGAGAAACTTTCTGACAGTGAGAACAATCAACAAATGGAACAGCTTGCCCTCGGAAGTTGTGGGAGCGCCAACAGTTGAGACTTTCAAGAAGAGATTGGACTGCCATTTGTCAGAAATGGTGTAGGGTCTCCCACTTGGGTGGGGGGTTGGACTAGATGACCAACAAAGTCCCTTCCAACTCTGATTATCTGTATCTGTAGAGTTCATTTACATTGTGTTATGCATTATTTTGAAGACAGGCCTTGCAAAGATATACTGCCTGCATGTTGTCCTTTTTCCAGTAGTATTCCTAATGCTGCAGATTTTGTTTAAATTTCAACTAGTGGTACAATGTTGGTTTGGTTTGTAAATGTTTGATGTGAATAAGAACTCTGTGATGTACTTGTGCCTTCATAATATTGAATAACAGGGTGCATTTAAAAATAGATACTCCAAACTTGCTTATCAATGAATATCTAAATCAATGGATTGTACTCCTGGAAAAGAATTTCTTTTTTCTTTCCATTGTAGAAACAATGTTCAAAAGAACAATGAAAATGTAAAACAATAACATTTTAAAAATAGGACTTCTCAAGTCTTGTTACTTTCTGTACTATAGATTTGATCCATACCACCATAACACTCACATTATTTGCTACAAGTAAAATGAATCCCATTAATAAAAGTAATGACTAGGCCCTTAGTTTGATATATTATACAGTACAGTATCTTGAGAAATGAGCACTGGACCACTGTGTTAAAAATGCAGGTGGATAGAAGATTTATATGTAAAAACATGAAGATTTTGTATAAATTATACTAAGAGCCCAGAGTTTCTATTTATGCTTCACTGTGCAACATGGAATATACCATTATGCAGTCACATTTAAATAAGTTCATATACAATTATATACAGGACATAGACACAAATATTACTCTAGCTATGGGCTAACAGGACTACATTTCCTAAAATTCTAGAAGTTCTATGGTTCATCATTCTGATCCAGTATACTCAAAACTGGCTTCTGCCTTCATGAATGAAGAATTACATGTGTAAATGATTTCTGTATACTGGTTTCCCACCTCCACACAACTGTGTATATGGAACACATCTCACTTTCCCAGTAATTTTCCCTGCTTTATCTATAACTTTCACTCCTATCATCCAGCTTTTTTGGGTGGTATATCCAACTATAGTATTTAAAGGTTAAAGCTGATGATGCAGGAATGTGTTTTTTTGAGATTCAGGGTAATAACAGATTTCCAGAGGTTTGGTAAATCTTTGGCATCATTTGATTAGCAAGGGACATTTGATAGAAACCTTTAAGTTTCTTGCCATGCTCTAGCATTGATGATGTTGCTTACTTTGGTAAAGACATGTCTGCAATAAACCAACCAAGTTCAGAGATCAGTAAGTACCTCACAAATTCAACCCTGAGCTACCAATATTCTCTTCTATCAAGACCCTTCAAGACAAACAAACAATCAAACAAGCAAACAAACAAACCATCAGCTGCACAACTATTAATTTGAAAAGTCAAGAGTGAGAGGCCAAACATAGATGAAGGACAGGATCATAGGATACTGTTAGTCTACTGTTTCCTATTATTCTCTGCAAAATTCTGCTTGTATAAATTTATACCTGCTTGGGAATGCAGCACTGAGAAAGTTTTATCAATATGAATGGTATCAAGGCTTGTTAAATTACATCCTCAGTAACATTAAAAAAAACTGTTAGAATTGTTAATATTTCTGCCCCAATCCAATGATAGAAGAAGGAGAAGTGAGAAAAAAAATAAACAAATCATAAGTGCATTTACTGCAGATTCTGAACATTATGAAACCTGAGCCACTACAGGAAATTGTTTTCTGAAAATCACAGAAAGCTTGGAAAAAGCAGCTAAAATGAGATGAATGATTTTATGTCAACTCTCATTGTGTTGCCTCACATATTAGTATGCTGCTTTGGGCTCTAAGTAGGATATAAGTGCTTTAAAATGTGAATTAAGTAACCATGAGAAACTAATCTCATCATAGAGAAGGAAACAAAATTGTGGTATGAATATTATGCACTAAGATAAGCAATTACTGTTTGAAAGTCAAAGAGAGGAATTATGAACTGCTCAGTGGAATACTCAGAGATAGTGAACTAAAGAAACCATCAATCAATCCATTATTTTTATTTTTAGTTTGTTATCAAAGAAAAAATGTAAGCCTCTGAATTATTTTCCATTTCTCCTGCTATAGGCTGGTTTGTTTACATGTAATCAAAGCTGATTTTCTGTGTTATCTGCAAAAATCTTTCCTCTATAGAATATGAATATATTCAGGTCACACATACTGTGTTATTAAGTTGTGGATTGTCTCAGAACTTTTTTTAGAGAATTTCATTTGTGTGAAAATGGCAATTGACTCTTTTAGACAGGCTAATTGTTATCTGAGGTAATTTAAAAGGACACTAAATATTAAGCTCATCAAAATATATGAAGCTAAAGCAATTTGTATCAAGAAGATCAAACATTTGTCCTAGATCTGCCAGTAGTTTGCAGTGAAAAGTTAATCAGGTATGTATTAGAATTTATTATGGGCTACTGGCATAGATTATTGCAATGCTTGATTATTACTGTTTATGTTGGATCATCAGCCATATTTCATTCACCATATTTAAGAGTTGTCTGCACTGCCTGTGATTCTAGTCAAAGGGTTGGTTTTACATGAATCATTATGAATATCCATGGAATTTCACCACATTTTGTAAGCTTATCAGGAATGTAAATCAGCTATAAGATATATGAAAGTCTCTCAAAATAAAGAAAGTAAGAAATCACGAACAGGATGGTGTTGTTAGGCTATGTGAACGGTGATAGCGTTGGACAAAGACAGAAAAGTTAGTTGAAACACGAATCAATATTAGAAAGGACCTCTGAAGGCAGAATAGAAACTGGATTACTCCATACATTCATAATGTGCTGCTGCTTCAGTGTTTGCATGGAGATAATAAGTATTAGACTTGTTCATTTAAAAAATAATTGCTGTTTCACTCTGCATAAGGGAAAAAATCATGGGACTGAATAAAAGGGAGCATTATTGATTGATACTAAAATACTTTTCATGAATTTTCAGCTTTAAACTCAATTTTCTTTTTAGATAATCAACAGGTGGTCTTTGACATTGATAAATATAGTTTATAAAAACTAAACAACTTATAAACCAAGACTTAAAGTTGATTTATTTCAAGGAAGATTAAGTGGAGTTTCTCCAGGTTGAGCTAAACTAAAGTTATTAAAATTGGAAACAAACTCTAATCTCATCTTCACAAGTGCATCGTGAGAGAGGAAAGAGAGAGTTTCTGTAGCCATTTGTTGTTTATTACAAGTCACATAAATAAGATGCACAGGATGGTGTTGTATTCTAAATTCTGGAAATCTATTTATGTATGATACTAATATACTATATCTCTGATATCACAGTGAGAATAGCAGCAAGAGAGGAAAGCTACTTATTCCAGGTATTTGCCTGTCACTGTGGGAGATATGATGGTGAATAAGGCTGCCCTTGGTTTCATGTTATGTTTTACAGACTGATTGATAGAAATAGAGTAATATTCTATTTTCTAATAACTACATGAAAAACTGAAATCTATTTTTCAGTATTAAGAAATAGAAGCACATGTTTTTTTTAAAAAAACATTTGTTTCTGTGCAAATTAGATTTTATATTCACTATACATGTCATCATTTCCAGTCACCTGGCAGCTTGAGGGTTAAAAACTCAAAACCTTTCAGATTTGTGGATATTTCTTTAAATAATCAATGTTGATATCCTCTGTTAACTCCAGTGAACATTTGCCCAGGCAGTTTAGTCAGTCATTAAATTCTTCACTTATTTGATTATCAGAAGGATGCAGAGTGATCTCTTAGACACACAACATTAACCTTCAGTCAATAACCACTTTACTGCTATATGGACCTCTCTTTCTCGAGCCTTTTTCCAGATGCATTAATGTGACAGTGCCATTTTGAGTAAGGAGTAGCATGTTCAATATGTCAAAGTTGAAATCCTGTTTACAATGAAAGGCAATGCATTAGCTTTTCTGCTTCTCTATGCAACATTCCCTACCTGAAGCTCACTGAGACACCTTTGAGTGCTCCTTAGTGAAAGAAAAAATTGGCACTATGCATCCATGCAGATAAATAAATGGAAATTGAACATTATGCTCTTTGAATTTGTAGGTGGTGTATGGGAACATCACCCTGAAAACAAACAAACAGCTGTACTACCCAATTCAAAAAATTGATAATTAATATGTCACCAAGGATTAATATGTATGTTTTTAAGATATCAAAGAAAGCCAGTGTGATGTCTTAGAAAGGTTCTGGACCACAATAAAAAAATTCACAATTAAATTTAGCTTTTGACATGCATTTGGGCTACTCACTTCCTAGCTCTTCTCCACAATTTTATTTAAGGATAAAATGAGATCAGAGTGCTATTTCTGCAACTTTGATTATTTGTATTTATTGAGATTAGTTTAATAAAAATATAATAAATTAATCCATGTTTAAAGAAATGAAAAAAAATATATAAAGGCCAATATCCTAGATATTATAAGTAGACCATATAAAATAAATCTATCTCAAGTTGAGCTTGGATATTAGTGACAACATGGACACCTACTTTTTCTTAGGAGTATTTTTAAAATAATTTGCATTTTATGGATTTTTTTCTTTGAATTCTCTGGAATTCCTCGCTGATTTCCTATCAAAGTAATAATCAGATCTGACCTGGCATAGTTTTCAGAGATAGGCCAAAGTTGGTTGATGAACTTAAATAGGAAATATTTTTAAAGCAAATTTCCCAATCAACAATCCATCTTCTTTTTAATGTTATACTTTAGCCCTGTATTTAAGTTTCAAAATAACAGTTCATAACAGATAATCAGAGTTGGAAAGGACCGTGTAGATCATCTAGTCCAACCCCCCCACCCAAGCGGGGGACCCTACACCATTTCTGACAGATGGCAGTCCAATCTCTTCTTGAAAGTCTCAAGTGATGGCGCTCCTACAACTTCCAGGGCAAGCTGTTTCATTGGTTGATTGTTCTCATTGTCAGAAAGTTTCTCCTTATTTCCAGGTTAAATCTCTCCTTCTTCAGTTTCCATCCATTATTCCTTGTCTGGCCTCCAGGTGCTTTAGAAAATGCCTTGACCCCTTCCTCTCTGTGGCAGCCCTCAAATATTAGAACACTGTTCTTCATATGTTTTGGTCTCCAGTCCCCCAATCATCCTGGTTGCTCTTCTCTGTACTTTTTCTAGAGCCTCAACATCTTTTTTATAATGTGGTGACCAAAACTGGATGCAGTACTCTAGATGTGGTCTTACTAAGGCTTTATAGAGTGATATTAGTACCTCACTTGATCTCGATTGTATCCCTCTGATAATGCAACTAAGGATTGCATTAGCTTTTTTGGCTGCTGCTGCACATTGCTGGCTCATATTTAGCTGGTTGTCCACTAAGACTCCAAGATCCCTCTCACAGTTACTGCTATTGAGCCTGGTTTCACCCAGTCTATATGGGTACATTTGGTTTTTCTTGCCTAAGTGTAGGATTTTACTTTTCTCTACATTGAATTTCATTTTGTTAGATATAGCCCAGTGTTCTAGTCTGTCAAGATCCATCTGGATCTTGAGCCTATCTTCTTGGGTGTTAGCTATTCCTGCCAGCTTAGTATCATCTGCAAATTTGGTAAGTTCCCCTTCTATTCCCTCATCTAAGTCCTTAATGAAGATATTGAAGAGTACTGGGCCTAAGACAGAACCTTGTGGCACCCCACTTACTTCCCTCAATGTAGATTCCATGTAAAATGAAACCTGAAACACAAGAGCTTGGTCAATTTGCATTATTTTGTACTTGGTTCTGGTGGAGTTCAAGAGAGCATGTTGGGATCTTAGGGAGAGTAAGAACTAGAGCCTTTCAACACTAGTGTGAAAATTCAGTCAGCTTTTTAGGTCCTGAACAATCATCCACATTGAGACCCAAAAGAACATGGATTGAATTATTGCAGCTGTTCAAAATATATGGAAGGATGTTAGGAATGTAAGTCACCTAACAGTTGGGTTGGAAAATATATAAACCAGGGTAGACATTTTAATACTGTCTCTCTAAAGGAATGCTAAAATTGTAATTGGGTGTGGTTCCTCAAATGGCCATAAGATGGAGCCAGAAACCTGGGTTGTTCTGTTGTTGCTGAGAGTGTATTCCTGCATTTTTCCCTATTGATTGTTACTGATCATCATTATTCTTGGATTTGATGTAAGTCTGTTACTAAACTGTTTTTGATACTGGACTTTGTTGTTGGATTATCCCCGGACTGAACACTGACTGATTTAACCGTGAATGACTTGGACTGTTTGTTGAACTTTGCTTAACCATTTTACTGGAAGTAAAAACCTACATTTTACTAAACAGTATAGCTGTGTGCTGTGTGTGTGTTATTCTTCACTACTCTCACTATATCTCCCTGTGTGCCCTCATTCTCCTAATGGGGAATTACCTCAACACTGGTTATGGGACCAGGCCATACCAGGCTCAAATAACAGAGAGTTGGTGTGAATGCACTGTACTGCACACAGACATCTGTTTACTGTTTAATTGTGGGTTACCATCATGGTAAAGATGGCACAAGACCCGCCAACAAGTCTATCACTGATAACCCGGTTGGATGGAACGAACTATGTTTCCTGGTCTATGAAGTGCGGTCTACTTCTGCATAGAGAAGAGTAATGGAATGTTGTTCAAGATCCACCAGATGTAAATGCTTGGGATCCAGATAATGAGGATGATGCCAAGAAGTTAACTGACTAACGGAACAATGAACAAGCTCTTTGTATAATTGGACTAACAGTGAGTGATCAGCAGCTAGTCCGTATTCGTGGAGAAGAGTCTGCTGCTAGGTGTTGGGAGAATTTGAAGAGGATTTATGTTTGTGACAGTGTAGGTGCACACATACATCTTACGTGTAAACTGTTTGGAGCACGTCTTCTGAAAGGTGGAGATATGTTAGCTCATTTGAACTTCATGAAAAGAACTTTTCAAGAGCTACATGAAAAGGAACTGATATTTTTAAAGCTGCATCAAATTTACAGCACTATTTCCTCATTGGATGAAAGATATGATGATTATGTATCTTCACTGGAAGTCCTGAGCAACGATAAACTGACATTGACTGTCATAACTGGAAGGTTGTTAGAAGAAGCAAGAAGATGGCTGGATAGGGACCAACTGAGAAAGGAACAACCACAAGAAGAGGATTTGTGTTCAACTGCCTATACTGTTAGGAAATGTTTTTCTTGTTGGGCTAGGGGACATATAGCTAGATTCTGTAAGAAGGGCAAATGACAGAATACTGGTAATCACCAGAAGGCTAAGAAGAATGTTAGTTTAGCTATGTCTAACAATTCAACTGTAAACCATGATTTGTGGGTTGTTGATAGTGGAGCATTGCAGTGCGTTACTAAAGGTATAAAGAGTTTTGTAAAGATTTCCATGAGTAAGCAACATGTATCATTGGAAAATGGATGGAAGATGAAAGCATCTGGTGAAGGTACTGCATATTGTTTTTCTGTAAATGAGCATTTAACTATGTTATATGTACCTAAACTGAAATTTAATTTGTTATCAGTAAGAGCTTTAGTTAATATTGGTTATGTAGTAACCATTAGGGGAGATAAATGTATAATAGAGAAAGAGGGTAAAAGTGTTACTGCTACATTAGAGAATGATTTATATGTTATACATGATGACCAGTTGAAGATGGCTAACTTGGTTTATAACAATGTTAAGCCACATGATGAATGTATATATTTACTGTATAGACATCTAGGGCACATTCATTTCAAAATGCTCAAACAAACTGTTGAATTGTCAGAGGGAGTAAAATTAAAACCCTGTAGCAAGTATCTACACTGTAATGTCTGTAGCCAAGAGAAAAGCAAGGTTATTCCAGCAAACAGACTTAATGGGTTTAAGACCAAAGAACTTTTAGAGATTGTGTTTGCTGACATAATTGGTCCTAAGAAACTTAGTTTGGGAGGTCCCTGCTATGTTTTAGAGTTAATGGACCATTACTCACGGTACGGTTTCTGCTATCTCATGAAAAACAAAACAGAAACATTCCAACATTTCTTTAATTGGCCAAGGTTTGCAGAGAGAAAAATGAGGAGTAAAGTAATTACTTTAGTTACTGATAATGGGACTGAGTTTATTAACAAGAGATTCCAAACTATGTTAAAATTGACTGGTGTCGAGGATAAACGTTCTGCACCTTACAAGCTACCACATAACTCGTTTGTAGAACGAAGTGGGCAAACATTACAAGCTATGGCTTGCACTATGTTATCTGATTCAGGTTTGCCTGAAACACTGTGGGGTGAGGCCATAATGTATAGCAATCATGTGTGAAACAATATGGTGAATACAACAACTGGAGAATTGCTATTCACTCATTGGCATGGCAGAAAACCAAAATTTATGTTCTCTATGCACATTTGGAGCTCCAGCATGGGTGCATATTCCCTCACAAGTAAGACTGAAAGGGCAACATAGAGCGAGGAAATTGTTTTTTGTAGGTTATGAGGCCAACCATAGATCATTTAGATTCTGGGATCCAGGCACAGCTCATGTTTATTGTAGCGCTAGTGCAAAATTTCTTGAACACATTGGGTGGATAAACTGGAGCAGGAATCCAGCAATGATATTATTATTGACACCCAAAAAAATCTTCCCTAAAGATGAAATAAGTAAAGCACGAATAGCCATTAAAGAGGAAGAACAGGAAGAAGTAGAAGAACAGGAGCAGGTGGCACAGGTGAGTCCACCAGTAAGCCCTGTATTACTGAGATGTTCAACCCAAGTAACATGACCACCTGATAGATATCAGGCTAGTGTTGTATGCCAAGTGAATACAGTTCCAAATAACTATAATGAACTAAAACTATCCTGCTAAGGATCAAGCTGCTTGGCAGGAAGCAATGGATAAGGAACTGAAATCCTTACAAAAACTGGAGGTATATGAAAATGTCAGGTTACCGCCAGGTAAACATGCCATAGGATGTAGATGGATTTATAAACTTAAGACAGGTGTGGATGGGACTATTACCCATAAAGCCAGGTTAGTAGCACAAGGGTTCAATCAGACAGCAAACGACTACAATGAGGTGTTTGCGCCTAGTCTGAAGGCTACTACATTATGAGCAGAATTAGTGTGGGCAGCTAAAAAGAAATACATTATAAATCATTTAGATGTAGAGATGGCATATCTGCATGCACTGTTGCAACACACTATATATTTAAAGAAACCTTTAGGTCTCAAAAATGATAATACAACTGATTGCTGGAGATTGAAAAAAAAGTCTTTATGGCTTGAAGCAATCAGGATATGAGTGAAACCAGTGTATAGTTAAGGAATTAACTAAGATAGGTTTTGTAGCTGGCATGGCTGATCCATGTTTGTTTAAAAAGGAAAGTAATGGTGTAGTTTCATTGTTGCTATTGTTCACTGATGACATAGCACTAATCACCAAAACTGAACAAGAAGCTAATAAAATAATCTCACTGTTAGAGAAGAAATTTAAGATAAAACAGTTAGGAGAAATTAAACAATATCTTGGTTTAAAGATAGATAGATAGAATAGATAGATAGATAGATAGATAGAACTAGGGGAGGATACAAAATCTCACAGGCAGATAAAATTAACCAATTACTAAAAACTTTTAAAATGGAACTTTGTAAACTGGCTAAGACACCAGTGAGCCAGGAGTTTAGCCACAGTGATGTTCAAAGTCCTGTTTTTGATAAGAACATTTATCAGTCCTTGATTGGTAGTTTATCTTATCTCAGTAATTGGTCAAGGCGAGATAAAGCATACTGTGTTAACCAATTAGCCAGATTTAATGCTGAGCCAAATGAAAGGCACTGGCAAGCTGCTAAACGCGTGCTAAGATATCTGAAACAAACAATGCATTATGCATTGTATTTGGAGCCTAAAGACGAACTAAGTCTAACTGCATATGCCAATGCAAGTTTTGCTACAGACATAAATTCACGTAAATCTACATCAGGTACTGTAGTATTATTGGGAAAGGTGTTGATTGGATGGAGGTCTATTCGACAGAAACATTTAAGTTTATCAACAATGGAGGCTGAATTCTCATTTTATCTTTATTATGTACAGATTTAGTTTGTTACAAGCAATTATTGATTGACATGGGAATTGATGTAACAGATTCTATTGTTGTTTATGAAGATAACCAATCAGCAATACAGATGGCTTCAAATCTTGCTGTAAAGACAAGATCAAAACACACAGATTTAAGATATTTAAATGTGAGACAATGTGTGCAAAGTAAGATGATTAAGCTGGAATACTGCATGTCAGAAAATAACATTGCAGATCATTTTACAAAAGCCCAAGGCTCTGTAAAGCATAAGGCTTGCTGTGAGGATTATGGACTTAGAATGTAAGGTTATATATATTGTCCTACCCAAAGAGGAGCATGTTAGGAATGTAAGTCACCGAACAGTTGGGTTGGAAAATATATAAACCAGGATAGACATTTTAATACTGTCTCTTTAAAGGAATGCTAAAATTGTAATTGAGTATGGTTCCTCAAATGGCCATAAGATGGAGCCAGAAACCTGGGTTGTTCTGTTCTGTTGTTGCTGGGAGTGTATTCCTGCATTTTTCCCTATTGACTGTTACTGATCATTGTTATTCTTGGATTTGATGTAAGTCTGTTACTAAACTGTTTTTGATACTGGACTTTGTTATTGGATTATCCTTTGACTGAACACTGACTGATTTAACCGTGAATGACTTGGACTGTTTGTTGAACTTTGCTTAACCATTTTGCTGGAAGTAAAACCTACATTTTACTATACAGTGTAGTTGTGTGCTGTGTGAGTGTTATTCTTCACTACTCTCACTATGTCTCCCTGTGTGTGCTCATTCTCCTAATGAGGAATTACCTCAACAAAGGGCATTGCATTATTGAGAGTGTTGTTAATGAAGCACTTCTCCTAAACTATATCTCAAACTGTTCTAGGCATTCAGATCGGAAACTTCTGTAATGACTATGATTTCATTTTGTCTCGTGGAAGATGGCCTTGATGTTTAGGAGGAGTGCCTTTGAAGGGATGTATGTTATCATTCCGCAATATTTTGCAGTGCCCTATTTTTTGTCTTTAGTTTAGCAATTGTAATATAATGAAGAACACAGGAATAAAATACAATTTTAAAGGTAAATTGCATACTAATTATATTTGGACCACTAGTCTCAAGGCAATGGAAATATTAAAAAAAAATGAGAGAGAGAAAAAAGAAAGACGGTATAACAAAATGACCAAGCAAGAAACTACAGTTATACTGCTTCTTGTTAGCTATTTTTCAGTAATACACATTAAAAGAAGTACTAATCCACAATCTCATTTTTAGGAAAGTAGGGACTATCTGAGAAAAAAGTTTATTAATAATTACGCATACAGTTAGGATATGATATATTCACTGAATCCCAAGACTTTCTAGACTATTTTATTCAAAGCAATGTTTGTATTCCATATGGGTACATGGCCACATGGAGAAGAATTAGCCAGCTGCTCTTCTCAACAATAGTTCCAGATATTTTGGGGGGACTTGGAAATAGTTGTGGTTATAGCTGTCATCAAGGAAGCATTAGGGGATTATTAAAGCTCTCCATTTGACTACTGGAACACACAGAGACTTGAAAAAAATATGGCTGGCCCAAAATTTTGATCTAGATCCAAAAACTAGTATTAGTTTTTGCATATTTCATACTGCATTTCATTAAAAAAAATGCATGGCTTATTTTAATAAAGAACTTTAAACTTGGAGGTGCCAATAATTATATACTGTTTAAAAGAATAGGAAGGGGAAAGGCACTCAGTCTTTGTCATTTCTGATGAAGGATAATAGTAAGTTGACTTGCTGTCTGAAAATATTGAAGACAGAAGTGGAACACATCTGAAAACAACCAAACCAGAATAATTTAGTTGTTTTCTAGTTGTGGATACCAAATAGAACTGCCTTCCTGCACTCTCTGAAGCTGATATTGAAGTCTTTTCTAAAAGGTTCTTTCTGTCCCACAGAGATTTCTGGTATATTTTCCAGCTCCCTATCTTTGATTCATTGATTTTAGATAGTTTTGGAAGTAGCTGTAAATGAAAATCAGAGGTTGATCAAATTACATTCTTGGATTTGATGGATGAATTAGAAAATACACACTGTGATTCGGTTGTAGTTTTTATGGAAATATTGTGCTCCAGTCCTTAAATATAGCAAAAGAGAAGTGGTATGGGAGTATATTGGCACACTGCCCTTTTTGGGGAGAAAACTCTGATGTCATTCCTGGGATCTATTGGAGCCATTCTCCTAGCTTAGGAACTATAGCCCCAAATACTCCTTCTGGGACCACTTTAGCCTTTACTTTCCAATTTCAGTCCCTGGTACTTCTTCAGTTTCTCATACTATTTCTTATCTTGCTGTCACTTGACACTGCTATATCTATCATTTCCACCGTCTTCTGGTCCTTGTCGACTACCACAATGTCTGGCTGATTGGTCAGTACCTGCCTGTCTATCTGGATCTGGACATGCCATAGGATCTTAATTTTCTTATTCTCTGCAACATTCTGTGGAATTCTTTTTTGTCTAGACTAAGGGTCTTCAAACTTGGCAGGTTTAAGATTTGCGGACTTCAACTCCCAGAATTCCCGAGCTAACATGATCGGAGGAGGAATTCTGAAAGTTGCAGTCCATAAGTCTTAACGCTGTCAAGTTTGACAACCCCTGGTCTAGACTTATATCTATATAGGTCTAGCCTATATTCTGTACAAATGTTCCTGTACACAATGATGGTTCCTTGGCTATGCCATTCAGTGTATGCTATCCCTATCTGCATCTTACACACTGCCACTCTGTGTTGGACTGTTTCTGAGCTCTCTTTGAATAGACTGGGTCTGGTCTAATATGGTAGATCCCTGCTTCTATGGATCTTACTGCTTAGTGGTTGTTCTTGAGCTTCTATGATCAGTGCTTCAATGCTGCCTTTTAGTTCAGCCCGTTTTAGCCATTGATAGGATTGCCCAATGTTTGCCACCTTGGCTATCTGTCTATTGTACAACCTATGTAAGATCTTGTTTTGCCATGACACCTTTTCTCCTTGATCTCTCTCTCACATCTGTTGCTGCCTCAGGCATTATCTTAGCAGCTCATCTTTGAGTGCCATCTTACTGGTATATTTCTGGATGCTCCGGGTATCATCATGACAGCAGCTTTATCACTTAATAGACCCTGACAGCACTTTTTCCAGCAGGTGTGCTGTCTCTGGATGTTGGACTTTGTATGAAAACCTCCATACCTCCATTGCTATATGGTGAAGATGAGTTTGTACCATTTGCGACCACATATATTTTAAATATTTTCACTATCTTTAAAGAGATTTTTTTTAAATAAATCCATGAATCTGTCTCCAGACCTAAACATCTTTGAAAAATTGTGTTTTACAAAAAATGTGTAAACAAAACAATCCCACATATTATCAAATGGATCTTCTTTTATAGGGATTATCCATTGCTATATGGTAATATTTACCATTTTTGAACCTTTCTATGAAGGGATGGAGAACTGATGAACACAAATTATGAAAAAAAAAATGTTTTACAAAGTCAATGTCATACTATTCAATATTATTAAAGTCTTGATCTCCAAAATTATGATTATGAGTGCCATTTATAAAGACATGGGTGATCTTAGTGATGTTCACTTCAGTACATTAATTTATACATACATAAAACCAGTAGTCTTTCAACTGCTTGTAATATATTTTGTTTTCTCTGTTGGTACAGCAAACATTGGTGTCCATCAATTCCCACTGCAACAAAGTATTTAATTATGACCACAGTAGCAATGATTAGAGATTTTTATTTACTTAATTGGAAATAAATTGGTGCATTTATAATTCTGGATAAATGTTCAATGTTCATAGAAGTACAGAGTTATGAGAATTCTTCTTCCCATAAAAAAACAAATTAATTTCTAAAGCTTCCTGTATAAAATGTTTCAGTTCTGGTATGTTAATGTGCTATAGCATCAAATTTAAACAAACATTTGCCATGAAATGGCAATCCAGAAGTTTAAAAGAGGAAGGACAAAGTGTCAAAGTAGAAACATAATACATAATTTAAAAAAATAAAATTAAAAGAGGGAGGGAGGAAGAAAGGAAGTTGAATAAATGATATATTATACATTTTATAGAATGTAAATTCCAATTATATGCAATGACAGCAATGGATATAGCACAAAATGCAGCTATTTTCTTGGAAACTTCACTAAACTGTTCTCTGTTGATGCTAGCTGAAATATTTTACAATTAGAAGGGTTATCAGTTCGGCTCTCCAAGGATAACAAATTTCGAATCTAGAATTATGTAACTCTCTGTTTCAGTATCAGAACAAATACACAATCAGTCTTGGAAAAAACAAGGTAGTATTTCTTATTGAGGAAAAAGGCATCTAAATGTGCTTACTGTAAATGGAATACTTTTCTGATGGTATAGAAATTTGCTCTTTTCTCTCTTTCTCCTCCTCTTCTCTGTGTGTAATAAAAAGTGAGCAGATGGGATTGAAATAGAAGCTTGCCCTTTTCTATGGAATGAGAACTTGTTCCCTTTCTATCTCAAGATCCTGATTTCTTTATTCCAAACACAGATGTATAGAGTTCGGTGAATAAATCTGTAATAAGTCAAGACAGATGAAATTTGATTTCTCTATGGAGAAATGTGATTATTTAGGAGTATGAGCTGGGGTAGACCTTCCTCCAAAAATGTTCTTGATTTAACATTTTAACTGACATAGCCTCAAGCAAGCCTTACCAGAGAGCCTTACTAATTATAATTGAAGAACAGATTTGGCAACTGAGCATGTTTCTCAGGTCTCAAGAATGAGAATTTTATTGACTCTAACGACAAGACATTCTTGCATACACAACATTGGCACAAGGCAAGAGAAGGCTTAAAAAATTGGCCTTAAATAATGTAATAGTTTTATTGTTTTGAATGTAAGCATTAAGTGTTCACTTAGAACTAGAAATGAGATATTTAGAATGAAAAAAGAATCTGAGATGGATTTCCCAAAAGGCCAGATAGTTCTTAATCTTAAATAGCATAGATGTAAATGGTTTGGATTCAAAACCTAAGCAAAATTCTGCAATTGTCCAAAGAAGCAGGAAGCCAACCTGTTGCTTCAAAGTCTATTTGAGTGATTGATATATGTATGAGCTGGATCAGAGAAAAACTAATGGATGTATAAATCTATCTATTGGTGTTACTAGCAAATATCATTTGAGCTATGTGAGGAACATAAAAAACTACTACATCTACCACGAGGAACATGAAGTAGTTCCAATTTCTAGATGGGGAACAAATCTATTTTTCCAGAAGGAAATGAAAATTCTCACTGAATTCCAAAATGTATTATCTTTAGCAGAAATTAATATATAAGAATGCTTCAGTAAACTGAAATATGTATATTGGAAGAATAAAGAATAGTTGAACTCCCATATTTGGGCTGTAAAATTCCATGCAGCAGCAGTATTAGTTTTTGGTATCTCTTTGCTGCCATCTTGAGCTAATCCAAAATTTTCCACCCCAAATATGGTAGTCGTAAGGAACAATTTGAGCTTGAATTTGGATAACATATAAGCAGCAGCTTGATAGATTATAAGAATATAATATAATATAATATAATATAATATAATATAATATAATATAA
>NW_020769323.1:14154174-14242713 GCF_900518735.1 Pseudonaja textilis
AATATAATATAATATAATATAATATAATATAATATAATATAATATAATATAATATAGGAGAGGAGAAGAGAAGAGAAGAGAAGAGAAGAGAAGAGAAGAGAAGAGAAAAGAAGAGAAGAGAAGATTATTGAATTCTGTTTCCTGCTATAATAATAATTTAATTGTGAACAAAAGTGATGTTCCTGTTCTTCTACCATATATAATCTGGGTTACATGAATGTTATTTATTATTTACTAAAAAAACCAGTGACATTTATTTCCTACTTGCAGGTTAATAATATAATAGATTTGATTTTAATGCATTTAATCTTTTGTACATCTTGGCAAATAGCATTTTATAGCCACCCCACTTTGAGGCTTACAGGCACAATCCAGGCTTTGCCAGAAGGGACCACAGCGGGATTTTTACGTTAAATGAAAAGTGATCTAAAAATACCTTTCTTTCCCTCTCAAGTTAAGTGCTTTCATACACTGACAGGAACTATCAAGTACATAATACAGAGGCAATGTCATGAAAGACTGTTGCGGGAATAAAGAAACAAACAAAACAAAAAGGTTGTGCTTTATTTGACATCATCATCATTAACGTTAAGCACACAATTTATACACACATCCAAATTAAATCTCTGCCATTTTAGCTTTCAAACTCCATTTGATGGCTTCTGATGGAACAATCCTTTAGCACTTTTAAGAGAGCCTATCAAGCAACAGCCTCCATTAATCTCAGCAGATTTTGCACAGGGGCAGTATTTAGTGCTTGATGTCCATTAATAGTCCTGCACATATAAATAAACAATGAGGACAATAAACTACTTATCTCTCCAGGCTTCTTATAGAGGCATCTATCATTATGATCTTTCTTTAAAAAAAGAAAAAAACATGGTTGCCTCTTCTGTTACAGTTCAGATTGCTTGCATGTTCTGAAACATTTTTTTTCCACATGACAAGTAAAATTTATCTTCTTCCCTACAGATTAACTATAATAGACTCCACATTTTCTTGTCAATCACTGTAGGGAGAAAAGGAGATTTGTGGTCAAAGGCAGGGCATGCAGACCCTCCAGCCCATGTGCTAGATTAATTTTGTTAGGTTTCCCCATTAGACTACTGTAGTCTTAAATAAAGAAGCATTCCCTCCCCTTGCTGGAAAATGCAGGGTTTGCTTTAAAGCAGCATTCCACATTTTTCTTCATTCAAAAAAAAAAAAAAGATGGAACAAATCTGTATCACTGGGGAGTTTCCACTTCAACAAACACTTCACTCAATCCTGACCTTTCAGTAGAAGAATGCCTACTACAGCCAGATGAAGTTGACAATTGGGAAACCATTGAACTAGCTTTATCCTCCTCTCACCTTCCCCATTAGGAAAGGTAAGCAGCAAGTTCTGAGGAGGTCAACTTCAAAATACGTCAGGCCTGAATATGATGTACATCTGATACAAGCAGTCCTTTTTCTACATGGAACAATAATATATATTTTCAGAATCAAAGTTTAGTGGGTGGGTGAGTTTTTATAGGATCATTCAATGTCAAAGGAAGTATAAAACTGAAAGTTTATATAGATTTGCAGAAGTGCTACTTTCCAAATCAAAAAGTTTGCCAGAATATAACAAAATCACTAGAGGTACACAGAAACTATAATTCAAAAAATAGTGCTCTGGGAAGTGTATATCTGGGAAAATATATCTCCCAAGCCAGTTTCCATTGAGCAAATGTTAGAGAATCTTTTAATTGCTTGGCATTGAAGTTATTCAGATAGGTTTTTTTTTTTACATGTTAAACAGATAATTTATGGAATCTATTCGTAGGAGGGTTAACAGAAAGATGGAAATGACCGTAACACAACCATAGTCAGCTATTTAAATACAAGCCATTTTGTTAAGAATGTATGGCTTAAGAAGAACTCCTAGATATGAATGGGCTGCTACCTATTACTAAAACTGGCAAACAGCTTTTTCTGTCCTTGGGCCAATGAACTGCCGAAGCCACACATTTTTAATATATAACTTGTTTTCAGCAGTTTTCAGCAGTTTCTGAAAGCTTGCACAGCTTCACTGGTTTGTTGGCTAACGGAAGGAGAATGCCCTTTTTAGTAAAGGCAGTCCATTTGTAAGTATGAGTTCCAGCTTAAATACAAATTTATGTTAAAGACAAAGTTATGAGCAGAACTCATTCCTAACCCATAGATTGCCTGATAGTTAAATATAGTGAGTAAAACTGGTGAGAATAGTGCCATTGAGATGTTGTGGAATTTGTGCCTTATTTTTATAATTTATTCAACATTAAATTATTCACATCCACCCTTGTTTTTGTACATAGTAGTCACACACTTCTAAGAAACTCTTAAATCATGAATCTGTCTGTCTCAACGCCTAGAATACATTTGCAAGTCAAATAATAGATTTCTGAAGTTCTTTTCTTTAGATTTTACTCATGGAATATAAAGAGAATAAATCAAATGTATTTCAAAGTTCTCTTGTTAACATTGAGCAAATTGTTCATTTCTTTTTTTTTTCTTTATAGTTCTCCTAAAACATGATTTTTATCAGCACTAATAACATAAGGTAGAAAAATCCAAGATATTCTCTGGAGAGAAAACACTGGAGAGCAAAACAGTCAATTCCTCAACCACACCAATGTCAGTTTTTCATTCCATATAAATTTCTATACTGCACAGTTTCCAACAGGGAGGAATAAATGGTTAGGACAAAAGTGAACAAAATGAATACCAGAAAGCTGAAGTTAAGGGAATACCTGAAAACAGTCTATATTATGTGGTCCTTAGTGACTTCTATCAAATTAAAAACAGGAATCAAAGTTTTTACATGGATTTTTAAACCATAAGTATTAATTCATTTTTCAAGACATTTCATCTGTACTGGCAACTCTTGAGATATTTCTAATGCAGGAAAAAGTGCATATTTAAATTCTCTGGCTTAATTATATTCATAAGAGATGGAGAAGCTCTCTCAGCAATATGTTAGTAAATATTTGCTAAATACAGTTTTGTCCTTTTATAGGATTCATATGTCAGTGGCAATCCCCTTCTATGTTGTTGCTTTAAAAATGGGATATGACCATGCAGTCACCTGGAGCTGAGCTTGACTTGGGGGAATCCTTACTTTACCATAGCAAAATCTCATTCTAATTGTATCTATTTAACATTTTGGGGAAAATTATTATATATATTCAATTATATCACATTTTAGATAGCTTGAATAGTTTTCAAAAATGATAGAGTATTTGGAACTGTGATGAATGTCCAAAAACTGGTTCGCTTGAGTTATTATAGAGTAAACTTTCTATGAATCTTGTTTCTGATTAGGAACAATGATGTTGTATTAATAGACAACATACTCTAAGAATGTGTTTATGCTTAATGATTAATGAGGACACACACATACACATACAAAGAGAGAGACATGCATATACAAGTATAATGAATAAATTATCTTTTTCTTTGAATACACACACACAGAGAATGTGTATCTATATCTATATCTATGTCTGTCTGTCTGTCTGTCTATCTATCTATCTATCTATCTATCTATCTATCTATCTATCTATCTATCAACTCTCTCTGTGTGTGTGTGTGTGTACACATACACATATATATATATATATACACACATACATATTCAAATCTCTTAAATAGGATGCAGTCCCTGGAGGTACCTGATTAAAAGCTTTGTTATCATATATGGAGCCACACAAAACAGAATTAAGAAAGAATCCAGTAATCCTCCCCAGCTGGTGATAAAGAGCTAAGATATTACCCTACATTATTATTTAGTTTTATTATTTGAGGAGATTAAACACAAGAAACATACTAGTGTAGATTAAAGACAATAAACTTTCTAGGAACAGTTTTAAGAGAAAAACAAAAAGGAGTATTTCTAGTGTCAAGTGGGGAAGTTGAAAAGAACTATTTTATATATTCTAAAAAGCACAAAAGAAACAGCCAGAGGAAGCATCTATTAATAAAACAGATAAAACAGAAGGCACCACTTCTGATTTATTATGGAAACAAGAAGAAATTCAAATATTATTTCTAAAGAAAGTAGCATCACATTAATCATCATGGCTAGGTTGTTGTTGTTTTTCTGTGTGGTTCTAGCCAAAAACATTTGGTTGCTTATTAGCATGTGACAGCAACATATAATTTTAGTTACTTTTCTTCTTTCTCATTTTGAAGAGACTGTTCAAGGAAATTCTTCTAAACCATATGATATTGCTTGAATTGCTTGTGTTTCTTAGAATCAGCCATCCTCAACATAGCAGCCTCTAGATATATTATGTCTACAAACTCCAGAATTCTCAGTCACACTCTGGATTTTATGTATCATTATCATGTATCTTCATTATTATTAAAGTATCAACTGTAATTTTCATTTCTTCTTCCTTGTTCATTTTTTATATTTTCTATACATTCCCATAATCAGATTACAAATGTTCCTCAGAAAATTTCATGATATCTAAAGAAATATTTTGGTTGCATTACAAAGAAATAGCAAATTTGTAACAATTGTTTACTTTTAATCTATTTCAGAATGCCATTTTCTCCCTTATGAAGAATGCAAGTCCTTATGCAATCTGTTAGTTATAACCATCTCTACTAGTTACTGTTCTTTCACTGTATAAATGTATGAATTCTTAATCTTATTTAAATTCCATGCACATATGGATAAAATTAAAGCTCCAATAGGTAGAACACTTTAAAAAAGATAGATTACAAGACTTTTAATTTTAATAACTATATAAAGTACATACTTCTTTGTCTCATATGGTTAATGATATTAATAGTATATGAGAAGATGATGATCATTTATCTTCAGCAAAAGAAATCACAGATTAAGTCTAGCATTATCAAATACTAGACACTGAATAATGGTAGATCCAATCTTGGTTCAAAGTGTAAATCAGAAGTCAACTCTTAATGATATCACAGTAATCTCAGATACATTTTTCATACACCTACTAGAACATGGTTAAAATGATAAGGGAATGGAATCTCCTAATAATGACTAAGTGTTAATCTTATTTTTTTAAAAAATAAAAAATGAATGTTAAGTCTGTCAAATGTGAAATACACATTTAAGCAATTGAAATAAATGAAATTAAGCTTATTTTAAATACCTGGAAAGGGTTAAACAGCATTTTCAACTTCTGATACACCTAATATAATCCTTGTAGGAGAGCTAGGTCAATCAGTGATAGACAAAAATCTAGAGTCTGATAACATTTTAGATAAACAAATATGATTAAAATTCACAAGCTTTTGTGAGCTACAGATCATTCATCATATATCCATAAACATGTCTAAACTAATATAGGATTTAAAGTGGGATGAGACATGTAGAGGAATAAAGGATTATTTATACAGTAGTAGATTATATGTGATACAGATTATAGATATCATATCAGTTAGCAATTATAATGTGTTTGAATCCATTGTGTGTTTTAAAGCCTTCTGAGATAGTCAGAACTTTTTGATATATTGCAGTTTCAAAGTCTCTCCTTGATTATACTGGTATGTTTTCATTATTCCCAAAATCTTACTTTGAGAGTTAAAATATAATGTCCTAGTAGGTTATAATGCTATGATGTTACTTTATCTATCTGTTAAGTCCCAATGTCTAACTTATATCTATTAAAGTTTTTGTAGAAAGACTGGCCTATTTATCCCATGTAGTATAGATGGATATTTCTGGCAGTTGATGTCATAGGTTATATCACATTTAAGGGAAGAAAATTTATAAGAATTGCAGCTAAAATGGGAGCTAAATAGTCATCTGGGTTGTTGCAGTTTGGTGAATGGAGTGGACCTCAGCAGGTGATCTTAGAATATTGCTATGTCTTGCCATTGAGTCAGTGTTCTTGTCTTCCATTACCCCATCACTTGCATCACAACCTATCCCCCCCTGCGCCCATTGCTTCTTGTCTAACTGTGAGCAGGGTTTGTGTTTATATATACAGGTGAAACTCGAAAAATTAGAATATCATGCAAAAGTTTCTTTATTTCAGTAATGCAACTTAAAAGGTGAAACTAATATATGAGATAAACTCAGTACATGCAAAGCAAGATAGTTCAAGCTGTGATTTGTCATAATTGAGATGATTATGGCTTACAGCTCATGAAAACCCCAAATTCACAATCTCAGAAAATAAGAATATTAGATGCAATCAATAAAGCAAGGATTGTACATAAACAATATCGGACCTCTGAAAAGTATAAGCATGCTTATGTACTCAGTACTTGGTCTGGGCCCCTTTTGCAGCAATTACTGCCTCAATGCGGCGTGGCATGGAAGCTATCAGCCTGTGGCACCACTGAGGTGTTATGGAAGACCAGGATGCTTCAATAGTGGCCTTCAGCTCTTCTGCATTGTGCGATCTCATGTCTCTCATCTTTCCCTTGGCAATGCACCATAATTTTCTATGGGATTCAGGTCAGGTGAGTCAAGCACAGTTATCCCATGGTCATTGAACCAGTTTTGGTCCTTTTGGCAGTGTGGGCAGGTGCCAAGTCCTTCTGGAAAATGAACTCAGCATCCCCATAAAGCTCATCTGCGGAAGAAAGCATGAAGTGCCCCAAAATCTCCTGTTAGATGGCTGCGTTGACCCTGGACTTAATGAAGCACAGTGGACCAACACTAGCAGATGACATGACTCCCCAAATCAACACAGACTGTGGAAACTTCACACTGGACTTCAAGCATCCTGCAGTGTGTGCCTCTCCATTCTTCCTCCAGACTCTGGGTCCTTGGTTTCCAAATGTTGCTCTCATCAGAAAAGAGGACTTTGGACCACTGAGCAACAGACCAGTTCTGTTTTTCTTTAGCCCAGGTACAACGCTTCTGACATTGTTGTTCAGGAACGGCTTGACAAGAGGAGTATGACATTTGAAGCCCATGTCCAGGATCCGTCTGTGTGTGGTTGCTCTTGATGCACTGACCCCAGCCTCAGTCCACTCCTTGTGAAAGTCCCCAACACTTTTGAATGGCCTTTTCCTGACAATCCTCTCCAGGCTGTGGTCATCCCTGCTGTTTGTGCACCTTTTCCCCTTCCACCTAACTATTAATGTGCTTTGATACAGCACTTTGGGGACATCCAACTTCTTTTGCAATTACCTTTTGAGGCTTTCCCTCCTTATGGAGGGTGTCAATGATGGTTTTCTGCACAACCGTCAGGTCAGCAGTCTTTTCCATGATTGTGATTCCTACTGAACCAGACTGAGAGACCATTTAAAGGCTCAGGAACCCTTTGCAGGTGTTATGGCTTAATTAGCTGATTAAAGTGGGACACTTTGAGCCTAGAATATTGAACCTTTTCACAATATTCTAATTTTCTGAGATTGTGGATTTGGGGTTTTCATGAGCTGTAAGCGATAATCATCTCATTTTTAACACATCACGGCTTGAACTATCTTGCTTTGCATGTAAGGAGTCTATCTCATATATTAGTTTCACCTTTTAAGTTGCATTACTGAAATAAATGAACTTTTGCACAATATTCTAATTTTTCGAGTTTCACCTGTATATTACATGTGTGTGTGCATGTGTTTAAGAACTGAAAATTATAAATCTGTAAAACAGATTAGGATAGAGGACAAAAATATTAATTATTATGCAGATATACCTAAAAGACTAGAACTCTATTCTGTTATTCTGTTAATCTGTTCTAACAGGTTAAAAGAGCTGGCACCCTGAGCAACTCTCAAAAGATATTAACCTCAAGAGAGTCTGGCCTTCTTGTGTGACAATGCACAATTACAGGCGAAAGAAAAAAAAGCTTTTGACCACTTAGTATTGATGGGTCAATTTCAAAACTCTGAACTACAAAATGAAAAGTAAAGTCCTACACTTAGACAAGAAAAACCAAAAGTACACATATAGACTGGGTGAAACCAGACACAATAGCAGTAACTGTGAGAGGGATCTTGGAGTCTTAGTGGACAACCAGCTAAATATGGGCCAGCAGTGTGCAGCAGCAGCCAAAAAAGATAATGCAATCCTAAGCTGTATTAATAGAGGGATACAGTCAAGATCAAGGGAAATAATAATACCACTCTATAAAGCCTTAGTAAGATCACACCTAGAGTACTGCATCCAGTTTTGGTCACCACATTATAAAAAAGATGTTGAGATTCTAGAAAAAGTACAGAGAAGAGCAACCAGGATGATTAGGGGACTGGAGGCTAAAACATACAACGAACGGTTGCAGGAACTGGGCTTGGCTCCTCTAGTAAAGAGAAGGACCAGGGGAGACATGATAGCAGTCTTCCAATATTTGAGGGGCTGCCACAGGGAGGAAGAGATCAAGCTATTTTCTAAAGCACCTGTAGGCCAGACAAGGAATAATGGAAGGAAACTGAACAAGGAAAGATTTAACCTGGAAATAAGGAGAAACTTTCTGACAGTGAGAACGATCAACCAATGGAACAGCTTGCCCTCAGAAGTTGTGGGAGCGCCATCACTTGAGACTTTCAAGAAGAGATTGGACTGCCATTTGTTAGAAATGGTGTAATGTCCAACCCCCCTCACTTGGGTGGGGGGTTGGACCAGATGACCTACAAGGTCCCTTCCAACTGTAATTATCTGTTAAATCAGTTAAAACCAGTTCAGTATAATGGTTTTGAGGCATTGTTTTAGAACTGGAGACCATGAGCTCTAGTCCTACCATAGGCTCAAAGCTAACTGGATAACTTTGGGTCAGTCCCTTTCAGCCATAGGAATAAGACAATGGCAAACCACTTCTGAAGATGAAAACTGTAGTGACTATGTAGTTGCCAGAAATCAAGACTGATCTGGAGGTACAAAACAACAACAAAAGCTATATATTATAATATGGTGTACAGTATATTTTATCTTGAAGAATGATAATATATGACTGAAATTAAGAATTTTTCTCAATGTTAGAGATCTGAGTGATACTATAAAATATATAGAATATGTTCTTAATTGAAAAAGTAAAAGGAATTTGACATTACTTTCATCTACTTTAGAGTAAGCAAGAAGTTGATGTCTTAAAAGAGAAATGGTTTGATAAACAATATGCAGTTTATGGGTCATCTCATGCTAGAAAAAATGGCTGTATTATAAAGAGAGGGTTGCTTGTGTAAATTCATGAAAGACTCATTATCTATTTTGTAGTAAACTATGACTGTTACCACCAATATGCTGCTAAGATTCAAGGGAATTTTACAATAAAATACTTTAAAAGTTAAAGTTCTTTATAAAGGAAAACATAATCTGATAGGGAGAGTTTGACCTTGGAGTCCAAAATATATTAAGAGCCACTATTTATTTTCAAAAAAGATCTGAAATTTAAAAATAATTATATAACTTATAATAGAATAATTTGAATGTTACATAATAGTCAGATGTCTGTAATAGCTTCCTGTAAATATATTACATTCTTCTTTTTAATACTGTAGTGTTAAGTAGTAGCAGATGCTCTGTAAATTGGATCAAAATAACAAAATATGTTCCTGTATTTGAACAGTTGTTTACAGCCGAAAAAAAAAAATTAAGTAGTACTAGAAATTTCAGACAATTTTGTTGCTTAATGAAAATTGTTGGGAAAATATCTTTAGAGTATTTTACAACTACTGGGAAAGTAATTTAGAAGAATATTACATATATGCAGAGGTGGGATTCTACCAGTTTGTACCTATTCGTTAGAACCGGTTGTTAACTTTCTAAGGAGTTCGGAGAACCAGTTGTTAGAAGAAATCTCCTTTTGTTTTTTTCCACTTTACAGGCCCAATCCTGTAAGGAAAGCATTCCTTACATTCTGGTATACAAAAAACTGCCTATCTGTTAACCCTTGTTATATTCTTGGCAGGACTAGACTTCCTGTCTCCAGAACTTCTCTTGGGTTTGTTTTTTTTTCCTCCTTTGCTGGTATTTTGCTTGTGTGGAGCCGGAAATTGACATATGTGTAGCCATTTCACTTGGAATCCTGACAGCTTGACTTTCTTAAAGGGGAAGGGTTGTTTTAAGCTTTTTACACTGCTGTTGGGAGGAAATACTCCCCTGTTGGAGTTAGCACTTTGAAGAAATAATTGAATAAGGAAGCAGAACTGCTGGAAAGAAGCGTTTAATGACAAGGAACCAAGATGAGTGACATTCAGCAAGGCTTCTTGGCTAGCTAGAAAGATTAACATTCAAATGTGAGTTTGAATTGGTTTGAAATAGGAAGCAGTTACCAAATGATTTATCATTTCACTTTGCTAACATGGATATAAATAATGTTAATTCTGATTTATGTAATATTTAATTGTGTATAAGTAAAGCCTCCCCCTATTTTTGGTTTAACACATTGCTTATTAATATGGAAAACAGTGAGCAGATTTGGGGGATAAGTGATAAAAGGAACACAAATTAAATATGCATCCCTTTTATTTGGTCAGAAAAACAAGCCAGTAAGCAATGCAAATAGATTTTAAATATTTGGAAATTTTTCATCACAGGTTAATTAATCAAGAGTTAGACATATTATCCATTAATGTTACTCCTAAAGAAAAGACTTCAAAACATGAAAAAAAACCTGAATACTGCTCTATCTCAAAAATCTGTTAAATAATTCAGAGTTGATATTACCACAAATTTAATTAATTTACTAATTTTCAGTTTTACATTAATTTGGAACTAAAGTAAGTTGGATGTGAAGAAATTGGCCAAGTCACAATTTATTTTGACAAGAAAGATTGAAATAATGAAAAAAAAAAAAGATTGCTGGTTGCTAGTGCCTGGGGCACCACAAGAGGTGAACAAGCATGGCCAGCACAGACTGCCCAGAGATGGCACCCAGTGACTGCATTGACCAGGTGGCAGCAGACAAGAACTCCAGGGGAAAATCCTCTCCCTCGTGGCCCATAGGAGCCTCCCTGCTCACCCTATCTTTCCAGGAGGGTGCCCAGAAAGTGCAAAGCAGCCAGTGTATCAAGCTCTCCATCTCACCATCACTGCAGCAGAAATTGGCAAGATCTGGGTGAATTCACTGTGGGAAGTGGTGCAAGCTGTGTTGTGGCCTATCAGCCACTGGCCCTTCCTGAAGCTGAATCAGAGGAGGAGGAGGAGGAGTGAGAGTCAGGGTCAGCATCAAGGCAACCTGGGAGCTTTGAGGGGGAAGAGGGAATGGAGCTGGCAGAGAGGGGGGGAGGGAGAAACAGAGAGAAAGAGAGAGCACCAGGGCCATCCATCATCCCTCAGATGGAGAGTCCACAGCCCCCAGGTCTGGAGGTGGTTGATGAAGAAGAGGAGGAACAGCTGGGTCCAGTAGCTGATGTGCAGCTGTGCAGAAGGCAGAGGAAAGTAGTGGAAAGCTGTGGGCCAATCCTGAGAAAGGAAGAGCCACCGCTGCTAGCAAGTCCCCACCATAGCTCTGGAGATAAAAGGCAGAGGGCAGAGATGAATAGGTGTGGCAGACAACTATTCATCTTCCAGCTGGATGGAGTTGTTAGCCTGTGAGAGAAACTTTTTGCCAGGGCTGCCGGCATTCATAATAAATGAATCTTTTGAGTTAATATCAGAGGGTTCGTCATGTTTGGGGAACTGGGTCAGAATAATCTGTTTTTAAAGACAAAACATAAAAATACAATAACAAATTTGTTATTGGCTCTTTAAACCTATTACTCTAGATTTGAGAATTTTTAAACAAAAACTTGGTACAAGTATGGAAAATTGCAATATTATACAACATGATTTGTAAGTGACAGCATAATAAACTAGAAGGAAACTTATATTTCCTTACTTAAAAGTAACTTTTTAAGTAATTATAAGACATTCTTAAAACTGGATGCATGTTTTTTTTTAATGTATAACTTAACATACGACGATTTACATGTTCTCTAAAAAGTAATATAAATATTTGTGAAGAGTAGCATTTAATTTATATTTACACATTCTATTAATACAGAACATGAGAAGATTATAGAAAGGTTTTCAATAAGTAGTATTTACCAAAAAGAAAATTGAAAATTTAACACTTTAAATTCTTGTAGAGAGTAAATGAAAATTTATGCAACAAAAATGTAATTTCTCACTTCATAAATTGATTGTAGAAATAGAATTATTAGATATATAAATTTAATATATATTTAAATGAATTTAATTTTGGTAGTATTTACCAAAAAGAAAATTGAAAATTTAACACTTTAAATTCTTGTAGTGAGTAAATGAAAATTTATGCAACAAAAATGTAATTTCTCACTTCATAAATTGATTGTGGAAATAGAATTATTAGATATATAAATTTAATATACATTTAAATGAAATTAAAACTGTTATTAGGAAAATTAGATGAGTTTACAATTTGAAGAAAATATCAAATTAATTTACCAGTCTTCCTTCACTATTCTAATAAGAATTTCATCTCCTTCTTATGGTTATATCTATGTAAACTGCACTACTAAATAATTAATTTTGGTTAGATTTCCTGCTTTTCAAGGCTCACAATGTTTTCTAGAAAGCCACATTGCTGTATTCAGGAATGTGGAACAACCAATTGCTTCATTTTACTAATCACAAAGAAATAATCAGGACAGAAGCTTTTGTGAATGAGATTCATTTTCATTGCCAATTATTATTAGTATCAGGTTTGTATGAAAACATTTATGGTAATTTTGTTTAGCTTACATAAATATTAACCACTCCTTTCCAGTAAGGTTTGGTCTGGAGTTTATCTTGTCTTTATTAATTTATTAATATAAAATAACTTCATTAACTACTGAACATGTCATGCATAGCCTGGTATCTACTAGTTCCAAACTTAGAAATAAATGGGACATCCAGTCCAAGAAGATAAAAGAAAATAGGATGGAGCAAGAAGCCTAGGAAATATTCTCATGCTATCATGTTTAGTGGTTTATTGGCATTATGTTTGGTTGTATCCATACATTAGAAGTCATTGTCTTCATTGTCTAGATTATCATAAGGTTTATGTCAAGTGCAAGAAATCAGGAGTCCAGGCAATTCAAACAAAAATAGGATTATTGTATGCTAATGCTCTCTACAAGAATCTGAATTAGTAATAGTCTAAGCAAATTGCTGCTAGATAAGAGTCAGTAGAATTCAAGGTGGAGTGGTCTTAGATCCCTTGTGGGAGCAAAAGGACTCAAGACTTATGACACATTTTATCCTTCCCTTGGGCTCAACCAGGTCATCTATAATTATCAGATTCTCAGAAAGATGGCACGCATTAGTTCAATTATGGAAAGGAACATTAGTATCTACCATTTTTGTAGGCTATCCAAATGGCAAATACTTAATTTTTAAGAAACGCAGTATTAAACTTTTTCATCCCCCTTACCTGAGCTAAGATTAAGTGAAATTAAGTCTTATTTTCGATGGGTATGAAAAAAGTGCAGAACATTCAAAAATGCTTACAGTTCCTCACATTTACCCCCAACTATTTTATCATAGATAGGAGGATAACATCTGTGCACAGGTTATAAAGCAGTTTTACATCCTATTTGAAAGCATTCTGGCATCTCAAGCAGAGAAAGTAAAGCCGTAGCATGTACCATGCTGTGGATAAAATGTTTCAATCCCCCACACATTGATTTTGGTTATTTTGCTTTATTCAGAACAAATAAATCAGCAGTCTATCTGGTGCTGAGGCGTTACTGACAAACTTTTCTCAGATGCCTTACTCTAACTTTTATATGAGGCTAGCATCTGATAATAAAGAATCCCGTGTCTGAGTAGTGCATGCCCAGCACCAATAAACAAATAATGCCATCAGCTGTGATGGCAGCAGCACACTTAATTTATCAAGGAACTGCAGACAAGCAAAGGAGCTTTTTTCAAAAAAAAAAATCTAGATGTTATTGATTACTAGATCTGTTCTTACCTCTTTTAAATTTATTCACTTAGATATTCCAAAGTGTTTATCTCTCTTTCTACAATATTTATGAAGCAATGTGACAAATACGTTTGATATGCTGAAAGATTCCATTTCCATAAGAAATAAGATAAATGCAGGTAGGCTTTTCTATCTTGTTTTTGGGCGGGGGGGCGGTCATCAGTATTGAATCTTTGAAAACATTAGATATGGTCCATCTTTTTATTCCCAGACTTTCCAGATACTACTGTATAGAGAAATAGTTCACAGTCTTTTACAATCTGGTAAATTTCTAGTTTGGACTTCTGAGAAACATTACTGTCTCTATGATGTAGGTACTAGGTTGCTAATGGATCCACTTGTAATATTGTAGTTTGGAAACAGCTGCCTGACTGTTTGGTTTTTGGGTGGAATTCAAATTTGTTCTTACTGAAGAAAATTGAGACTTGGTGATAGGAAGTTCTAGTTCAGTTTCATCATAGACACAGAGGAAACTGAATGCAACTAAGAATTCTATTAGAAGGAAAGTGTCACATGTAGAGCAAGTTTATAAGCTTATAGTAGAAATAAGATATGATAAATACCACTAAGAATACTAGACCTATGTTCAGTAGGGCCAAACTTTGGGATTTTGGAGTATTCTGTATTTAAGAAAAATGCACTGTTTTAGTAAAATCCAACAAGTTTCTGTGATCTGTGCTTGTGATGAGTTGATTTTGAAGAAAATGGGCCTTTTAGGAAGATTACAAAACCACTCCAGACTATAGAATTGGTCTGCTGACTATTTCATTTAAGATTCTTTGTTATACTTGCGATTTCACCACAAATTTAAAGTGTCTTTGGTGGTACAACACAGTTCTCATTTCTTTCTAACAGTGATGAATAAATAAATAAATAGCAGTTCAATATGTATATTATGGATTGTATCAATTCTATATTTGAGTTTGATTGAATGATGGAAGATTATTGGGCTCTCTTCTGCATATTTTCATGATCGTAGTCTTTCTTCCAGAACCTCAGCCAGACAATCCATAAAATAATAGTGTGAGGTGAAGGAAGACAAGGGGAAGAAGAAAGATGGGACAGATTTCCTGAAGAATATATATATGTGTGTGTGTGTGTGTGTGTGTGTGTATGTGTATATATGTGTATGTGTGTATGTATGTATGTGTGTATATACATATACATATACATATACATATACATACATACATACATACATACATACATACATATGTATATATATATATATATATATATATATATATATATTGTGACTGGAAGGATCGATCCTGCTGGGAGTTTTGACTCTGATGACTCTGAAGATGGAAGGTTGGAGCCTGCTGTGAATGTGGAGTCTGAATTATCAGAGGACACAGACGTGAGCCAGGAGGATGAGAGATTGTCGCAGAGACAATCCTCCCCAGAACCTTCGACTTCATTCATGCCAGCAAATGATCAACAAAATGAGACAGAAGTTTCCAGCGAGGAAACTGACAGATTGTGGATTGACGCCAGAACTAGGAGAACCAGGAAACGTCAATCTGAAGGGAGGCGTCAGGCCAGACATTGATTGGAGAGACTGACACGCCTATCCAGGTGATTTAAAGAGGCGTGCTGACTCTCAGGCTTTGCTTGGAAGCAAAGTGTTTGATGAGTTGAAAGAATACATTTGGAGTGGCCTTGTGATTTATGGACAATTCTGATTAGCCTGACAGGTTCCGGGAAGTCTGCCAAGGACTGGAAAACAGTGCTAATTAACCCTTTTTGAATCCGGTTTTGTTTTTGCTTGAATATTTTGAATTCTGAAACCTTGTCTTCTCATCTATGAATATAGGTGAGACATAACATTTTTGCTTCCAAGCCAAAACAAACCATCTTCAACTCAACTGCAGCATTTGGTGGAGCAGCAACAGCAACAAATAAACCAGCTGCTACAAAGTAACCAGACCCTCCAAAACCAGGTAACTCAGTTGGTGAATCATATTTCAAATTTGCAAATTCCTGCTGCTCCTTCAGCTCCTCCCTTGAGGAAAAGCCCGGTATCCATGCCGGAGAAATTTTCAGGACAAATGGACATGTTTCCGGCATTTCTGGGGCAGTGTCAATTATTTATGCCCTTGAGGCCTGAAGACTTTCCAAATGACCGGGCTAAGGTAGGATTTATTATTAGCCTTTTGTCTGGGCAGGCTGCCAAATGGGCTACTCCCTTGTTAACTCAAGATAGCCCTTTATTGGATAATTTTCAGGGTTTTCTGCAACAAATGAGGGTTATGGTTGAAAACCCAATTAAAAGTCAAACTGTGGCTAGACGGTTATGGGACATTAATCAGGGGAAACGTTCCCTGCAGGAATACATTGCAGAATTTCATTTACTCTGTATGGACTCTAACTGGAACGAACTGGCCCACATGGATGCATTTCAGGAGGGCTTGGTTGATGCCATTAAGGATGAGTTAGTACATGCAGAGCGGGCTTCAACCCTGGATGCACTAGTGATATAGTGCTTATGTATTGAAGCCCATTTACAACAGCACGGAAGCAGATGGCCCGTTGTGGAACCACCTTCTCTTTTTCGTTCACAAACCACGGTTAAGACGGAGGAGCCAATGGAGTTGGGAGCACTCCGCCCTCATTTAACGGCGCGAGAATGTTCGAGAAGGTTTCAGGAAGGCTTGTGCCTTTATTGTGGGGGTCCAGGACATTTTGCTAATTCCTGCAAATGGAGAGGGACCCGCAGACCTGTACCTGAAACCACTCCTGGCTCGTCGGGAAAACAGGGTAGACCTGACCTCAAGGAAACCCTAGGTTGGGCACGTTTCATATCTCCACCTCAAATTGCTGAAGTAAATCCTGGCCCTCCTCGGCATTTACTTTTGGACACTCAAATCTTTTTACAGTCCTAGAAGGAGGGAATTCCCACTGTTGCGTTGGTGGACTCAGGGGCTACAACCAGATTTATGGACCGAGCTTTTGCTACGCACTATGAGATCCCATTGGTTGCTGTGGATCCACCCATTAAGGTGGAAACCGTGGATGGGCGTGAGCTCAAGTCTGGGCCCATTCGTTTCGCCACCCAGCCAGTGCGTATGATCATTGGGGATCACGAGGAGGCAATAAGTTTTTATATCACCTCGAACCTTCATCTCCCTTTGGTTCTCGGCGTGTCCTGGCTGCATTTGCATGATCCGTTGGTGGCTTGGGCGCAGAATGCCATTTCTTTTCCAAGTCTGCAATGTGTAGACCATCTGAAAGATATCTGGGCCAGTCATGATATCGCCACTTCTGCTGTTTCTCTACCTTCGGAGTTGTCGGACTTCTCTGACGTTTTCAGCAAGAAGGAGGCGGATCAATTACCACCGCATCGTGCTTATGATTGTCCCGTGGACTTGATACCGGATGCTCCATTGCCTAAGGGTTGGTTGTACTCCATGTTGGAGCCCGAGTTGGTTGCGCTTTGAGAATTTCTAGATAAAAATTTGGCTCAAGGATTTATTCGACCATCGTCGTCTCCTCTTTCAGCTCCCGTTCTTTTTGTTAAAAAGAAGTTGGGAGAATTACGCTTATGCTGTGATTATCGCCGGTTGAACTCTAATATGGATATTTGATCCAGAATAAATCACTGTTATCATTTTGGATAGTTTGGGATAGATAAGTGGTAAATTTTCTATGAATTGATTACAATAATAGTTTGTTAACAGAGGGTCTTGAAACTTTAGTCTTGTCTTGCTTATTATTATTGTTCTTCCTGTTAACTATTTCCTCATTAATGTAGGCAGTGATAGGATTGGAATAACTTAACAACCAGTTCTCTGGATGAGTAGGTGCAGCCAGTTGGTCATGTGACTGGATGGATAATATCATTCATCACACCCAGCCCCACCTCCTGGCCACTCACTTCAAAAGCAGAGGATTCAGATGGTTGGGGCTAATCCCAACACCAGCTGGCCCCACCCACACCCATTTTTTGGCCTGTTTTTAGCCATTTTTCAGGCTGTTTGGGGGCTGTTTTCAGGCTGTTTGGGGGCTATTTCAGATTTTTTTGGCATTTGGGGGCTGTTTTTCAGGCCAAAATGCCCCCAAACCAGCCCAAATATTGTTTGAAAAGGGCCCAAAATTGGCCCAAAACAGCCTGAAAAATGCCCCCCAAACAGGTAGTTTTTCAGGCAGTTTTTCAGCAGTTTTCAAGGCCAAAAAATGGCCCAGAAAACAACCCCAAAATGACCGGGGGTAGGGTCAACCAGTCGTGCAATTTGCCAGTTCAGTGAATTGTGCAGGATCTTAACTACCAGTGTGAACTGGCAGCAGCCCATTTCTGATGTCAGGCTAATAAATTACAAATAGATTTAGTACTTTAATTTTTTTTTTTTGAGGGGACTGTTTCACAAGGGGAGGGAAACTGATATACAGTAGTTGTAATGTAGTAGTATTCAACTAGGAGGGATAATATGTGTCTATGTATTAAGTTTTTTAAATGCACTTTTTAAATGTGTAGGTTTTTATGTATATTTGCTCTTTAAGAAAAAAAATGAAGTTTTTAATTTTAATTTTGTATTTTAAGTTTTTTTAAAAAAATAAATAGAAATAGAATAATAAAAGACTGTTCAAAGCATATGTTTAAATTCTGTTTTTAGCAAATTAGAAAAATTGCACAATAAAGTGAAATAATTCTAGTATAGCTTTATTGTTAATATCCTTGAGTCTTATGAAATCTAAAATGGAACATATTAATATTAGTTGCTGCCAGGTTTATTATAACAGAATGTTGAAAAAAATGCATGTTATTTGTATGAAATGCCAAGCAAATGCCAAGCAAGAAGTGTTGGGACCACAAAAGTAGACAAAGAAATAGAAAAGGAAGAAGCTAGTTCTAAGTAGATACATAATATTCCACATAATATTCCAGACTTAACAATAAAAAAGACAACAAATTCTGGGTAGTGCATATTGCAATAGCTGGTGACAACAGAATAAAAAAAACTGGAGAAAAGATCTTGAAATAAGAAGTAGAACACTCTGACAAAAGAAAGTAGTGGCCACCTTCGATGCAATTCCAAAACATCTGGAGTATCATTTGTATTGACAAAATTGTCATCAGTCAATTGCAAAAGATAGATGTGTTTGAGACAGCTCACATCCTGTGATAATACCTTTAATGTCTTTAAACAACAATCTCTGCCAATGTGATGACCGGGGGCATAGCACAAAGACAACACAGTCAAATAAGCAAGAAGAGTCCCTTTATTATCTCCAACTTTGCCTCCATTATCCAGGTTACCTTCGGCTGGAGAAAAACTCTCCCAGGACTAGCCTTTAACAGAAGAAAATTCAGTCCAAAACAAGATACATACAGACTGTAACTAAAAATCAAAACAAACCAAGCTGCAGTAATTAACTTAACAGGGCAGGAGAGGGAATTTCAGACTTGAAAGCATGGCAAAACTCACACAGTTGGGAAGATGCCGGGAACACAGATAAGCCACAATGAGACCAGATAAATTCACAATTTGCTCCCAACAGTTTGCTGTGCACAGCTTCCCTTTTTTAACACTGTGTTCCCAGCAGCAGCTAATGAAGGAAATCAGGGCCCTTTCCTCCCCCGTAAGCTATGCAACTCATGTTGCTCCCTTCTCTGTTCCTCCCTGCATGCCCTAGGATGAAGAGGGGGTGGGCCTGGGTCTTTCTCTGAATTTGCTCTCCCTTGCACTACCTCTCCCCTGCTCTGCCCAGCCAGACTTTGCCCTTCCCCAGTTTTTTCCTCAGCCAATGGAGCCACACTCCCACTCCCTATCAGCTGTTCATTCTCCTCCTCTGAATCAGATTCTGAGAGGAGCCTATCTCAGATCCATGGGAAGGACTTGGTAGTAGATCAAAATGTCAGGTCCAATTTAATTATCATCTGACTATGTGATCAACCATACTAGCAATATCTTGCTGCTCCAAAACTATTTTTGATAAAAAAATGGAGTATTCATAATATCTTATATTAGCTCAGGCTTGAAGGTCTTAGCACTACCATATTCATTTTTCAACCACCAGGTATCTAATTCTTATTTCCAGAAAGAAATATTGCCTTATACCATTCTTCACAGGTCTCTGCCCCTTACTGAGAGAAAATGGTCTGCTTAGCATTCAATACATGATAGTCAGTGGTGGGACTCAAATCTTTTTACTACCGTTTCTGTGGGTGTGGCTTTGTGGGTGTGGCAGGGGAAGGATACTGTAAAACCTCCAGTCAGAGGTGGTATTTGCTGGTTCTAAAAAACTACTCAAAATTACCACTACCGGTTCTCCAGAATTGGTCAGAACTTGCTGAATACAACCTCTGATAATAGTCTAGTTACTCCAAAATATTTTTAGTATCCTGGAGAGAAAAATAAAACAAAAGAGAAAAAGAGTCCATGCTTGCTAAGATCTCAGTCAACTGGACAATGAATGATACCTGTCGCTCTTATTGATTGTATTTCCCACTGTTTATTACAAGGCCATTTCAAAGTTTGCAAGTCTCTGTTTAGTGGTATTTCAAATCCTAATACAATTTCATCATCTCATGATATGTGACTTGCTGGGTTTGAACTTTGCTATTGTTGCTTTGTCAGTAGCATAAGCAATGCCATTAAAAAAACCTGCCAAGAATATATTTTAAAAGGTATAAAGTAAAATAGATTATTATTCTTTATCCCAGCACAGCCCTCTGCCCTCATCCAAGCTGCACAACAACAATTTGTGATCCATGTTGCTGTTTCAATCAGTTTCTTTCATTATTTAGCCACCAAGACAATATATTGGCCCAATGTCATTTCTTCATCATTCAACCCTTTCAATCAATGATTTTATAGAATGGCTCACATCCTGAAAAATTCAGCATTTTAAAATCTAGATAGAGTAACACATATGTAATAAGGGAATAGGAAAGAGAATAGGAAAAGATGTGCATCTGGGTCTGTGTTACCCTTCCTTGGCTAGGTGTCTGATATTTGTGAGACATGTACCTAGTTATACAGCTTGCTGCATAGAAATTTAGCAGGGCTGACATTACAAGATATGGAGATAATCTAATGGGATAGAAAGCTATTTTTTTCCAGAAGCCCAAGGCAACTGATAACCTATAATAAGGCAATTTAGTGAAAGTACTATGTCATAATATTGGATATCGTCAACTGAGTAAAAACTAGCAAAGCAACATAGTATTTGACTTTTTGCAAATTTCTTTTTCTAAAAGATGTAATTGCAAGGCATGACTATATTTTCTCTGACAAATTATTCCAGTTTCAGGCCTTTCCTTTCCTCAATACTTAGTTGAAATATTCTCTATCCATTCCTGATTTTGCAGAAATCTATAGAAACACATTTGATTACCCATTATAATTTCTCCCCTACATGTATTTTCTTTTAAGTCATGAGAATCAGTTGATTCCTCTCCAAAATAATGAGTAAAAGGAAGCCTGGGGAATTTTATAGAACCTGAGGCTGCTCTAAAACAGTTTTGGGATACAAGGGAAATGTACCAGTACAACTAAGAGCAGCTTCTTAAGCCTCATGGATTGAGAACATCATGGGGGTAAGGCAAAATATATATTACCACAGCATATTTGTGTCATCAATAAGGTACAAGTGGGGAAAGAATCCTCATATCAACTGCTGATGTAGGTAGGTCAACTTATCGTATGAGGAGCTTCCTTTATCAGCTGATGAGTTCTCAGGATCTAAAGTTAGGTTTTTTTTTTAAGTATGTAAGGCATATACCCTGAAATTTCTATTTCACTCTTTCAAAGGTAGCTACAAATCTTGGTGCACTACAAATAAAATATGAATGGTACCCCTTCTGCAAATTAGGAAATAATTTAATTGAATAATAGACCATTTGGTACTCTACAATCATTGCAGATTTATTTTTCTTTCTCTACACTTCCTCATGATCTGGAAAATACTGCTGTTTGACTTGTTAATACCAAGGTTAGCTTCATTTTTCATTTTGCGGTTTATTCTGAACACAATTAAGATCATTAACTTTACTGCTTTAATTATTACCCAAAGTTAAATTGTACTTCAGTAAATTGATTTAAAACCTTTATTTGTTCTTTTCCTGCCTTTCAAGTGCAACAGGCATTTCGGGAGAAGAATGTTTTATCCAATGCTGGGAATGCAAGTTAGATTTGAAACCAAGATGACAAATAGGAGAGAAAAGGAAGGCAAACAGAAGAATAATTCTAAGAAAAGTAATTTTTGTGAATTGATGAATTTAATTGATGCTCAAGGAAAGGGTGGACTTGATTTCCAGAAGGGATTCCCTTCAATGAATATGCAGGAAAGACTGCTCTGTAAATAGCTCCCATATAAAATATGCTTCTAGATGATGTAGAGATAATAGAGTTATCAGTTGAAAAGCAAAGATCCAAGCAATGAAACACTTACATAAATATTTTGCATGACACATTTTCTCTGCTTAAGCAATGGTAATCATTTACAGAAGTCACCACTACTTAAAATTATAAAATAAAATAAAATATGTCACATGAACTCAAAATATGTTATGGTCTGATTCTTCTGATCCTTTCTAATTGGGATTACAATGATTTTGTGTGCTAGTGCGGTTTTTAATATCTTTTATCAGCAATAGCCTTTTATCTATCACCATTCTTTATAAATAGTCAGACAGTCACTTTAATCCCCTGCTGCCTTCCATAAATGGTATATTACATATTATATATTCCTTGTAGTTCAAACTTTCCCACAGGCCACATAATATAAATGCCAGCATTATTGGATTCAGGCTTTCATCTTTCACTGAGGCTTTTATCTAGGGGAGAAAAGTCTGATGCGGCAATATGACTTAAGGAGTATGATATTGATAACTATTGACCTCAAGCTAATATGAAAATGAAAGTGCTGGGGAATATTTTTTTCCTGAGACACATATATTGAAGCTGACAGAAAATTTGCCATATTATAGAAAGGAAATTTCCACATGGGCCTTTTTTTTTTCTCCTTGCCTATTGCAACTCCTCTGTACTCTTTAGACATGCGGACTCTTGTTAAGTCAAAGGACTGTATTCATCTAGGAATGGGTTTGGGATGGGACAAATGCTAGTAACTGATGAAATACATAACAGCTCATCAACACCACTGGACTGCTGTACTTTCTTCCTGCCAGAAACCAGGTGGAAAACATGTTAGCATAAATCACACTGCCCACACTGTGCCCTTATTGCACAACCAGAGCGATGCATGTTGCACAGCTGTCTAAACAGTTTTCCTACACAGCACTGAAATGAAGTCATTTGTTATGTCCTCTAGCTAAAATGCAAACATCAGCAACTGCCACCACCAATCACACAACAGAATGCCAGAAAGATTGGTCTGAGTACTCCAATAAATCCATTTTCCAATCAATCTGAGAAAACCAGCATTGTCTGAAGATATTTTTGTAGTCCTGTGACCAGCATGGCTATATGCCAATATGCATGAATGCTGTTACCTTCCCATAGAAGTAGTACTTATTTATCTACTTGCATTTGCGTGCTTTTGGACTGTTAGATGGGCAAGAACTGGGGCAAGCAATGGGAGCTCACCCCATTGGGTTGGGGGTGTGTGACAGCTGGTGAAGCAGCCATGGTCTGGTTTCTGTATGGTGGTTGTCCTTCATTTATAGGATGGATTTGGGCCCGGGTCTGATGAGGGGGATTGGTGGTGGTGTCCTGTGTTGTTTTGGGTCTGTTGTTGGTTTTCATGGCTGGGACTTGTTTGTTGGTGAGGGCTAGTTTCCAGATGTCCAGTAGGCAGGAGGTATCATCCCCTTTATTCATGTTATGGGGGTGTTTCTCTATTTCGATGGCTTCCCTGATTATTCTCTTGCTGGAATATTCAGTGTTGGATATTAATTTGGTTCCTTCGAAATTAATTTCATGTCCTGTGGCTTTAAGGTGCTGGAAGAGGGAGGAAGTATTTTCTTCTTTTCTGACTGCGTTTTTGTGTTCTGCGATGCGTGCATTTATTCTCCTGTTGGTTTGTCCAATGTATGTAGCTGGGCAATTGTTGCATGGTATTTCATAAACTCCTTTGTTTTCTAGCTGGATCTTGTCTTTGGGGTTTCTTAGGATGTTGGCTATTTTTTGGTTAGTGCTGAAGGCTGTCCTGATATTGTGTTTGTGGAGAATTTTGCTGATTTTGTCTGTGATGCCTTTGATGTAGGGGAGGAGTGTGATACCGTTGTCTTGTTCTGTGTCTTGGTTTATGGGGGCTATCTCTCTTCGGATTAGGTTGGTAATTGTGTTTCTTTGGAATCCGTTGGAAATTAATATGTTAGTGAGGGTGTGTAGTTCTGTTCTCAGGTGGTCTTTGTCAGCTAGGCATTTGGTTCTGGAGATGAGGGTCTTGGCTATGGAGTTGATCTGTGCAGGGTGGTGATGGTGTTGTGGATTTAGGTAGCAGTTGGTGTGTGTTTTTTTTCCAGTAGATGGTGTGTCCTAGGGAGCCATTGGGTTTTTTGTAAATTAGGATGTCCAGGAAGGAAAGCTGGTTGTTGGTTTCTGTTTCCATGGTGAATTGTATTTTGGGGTCTAGGTTGTTAAGATGTGTGAGGAAGTTGTCCAGTTTTTCTTTCCCCTGTGGCCAAATTACAAAAGTGTCATCTACATGTCTGAGCCAGAGTTTGGGTTTGTGTTCGGATTTGTCTAGAGCATTGGTTTCAAAGTGTTCCATGTATAGGTTAGCTATAACGGGTGAGAGGGGGTGATCCCATGGGTGCTCCTTCTATCTGTTTGTATCATTGTCCATTGTGGATGAAGTATGTGTTGGTTAGGCAGTGGTTGGTCAGATCTAGGATGTGTTTGGGGGTGTTGTATTTGTTTTGGATGGCTGTCAAGGCTTCCTTGATGGGTACTTGGGTGAAGAGGGATATGACATTGGAGCTCATGAGTAGGTCGCTGGGTTGTAGGTTTTCTTTATTGTTTCTATGAAGTGGAAGGAGTTTTGTATGTGTGAGGTGATCGATTCTGTGTAGGGCTGGAGTTGTTTGGTGAGAAATTTGGCAAGATTCTGTAGAGGTGAGCCTATGGAGCTGACTATGGGTCTGAGTGGTATTCCTTCTTTGTGTATCTTGGGGAGGCCATAGAGCTTAGGGCATCTGGATGATTTTTCTCTGGGGATGATTCTCTGCTGGATCTCTTCCCTGATGGGAGACGCTTTTATTTTGGATTTGGTGATTTGTTCTAGGTAGGTGATGAGGTTAGTATTTAGAGATTTGTAAGCAGGGTCTTGGAGTAGGTTGGATAGATGCCCTAACACAATACAGAAGCCTGATGATGGCAGATGAGATTCTGCCGAAACGTCGCTACAAGTTTAAAAGCACAATTATAATGACATGGGAAAATGCCCGAACAAAGCTGAATACCATACATATAAATTCCCGTGAAAGCTTAAGAAAACGCACACACAAACACACACACACACACACACACACACACACACGTATGTATGTATATGTATATGTATATATGCATATATATAATCTTTAACACTTTCTCATTTTTGTTGTCAATTGATGTCTCTGCATCTTCTTTCAACTACTTATAGCAAACATTCCATATCTTATAGTACTCGTCCTCTTCTTTCTCTTTTAATATCATCGTTAGCCTGTCCATTTCAGCACATTCAAGGATCTTTTTTATTATTGCTGTCTCGGAGGGGATATTGTCCTGTTTCCAGTTTTGAGCAAATGAGATTCTGGCAGTGGTTACTATATGGAGTATAATATATTGGAAGTTAATAGGATAACTTTTGATCCTATTATACCTAATAAAAACCATTCAGGTCTTAATTCAATTCTTTGTCTCATTATTTCTTCCAGCCATGTTTTGATTTTGAGCCAATATTTCCAAGCTTGGGGACAGGTTCACTACATATGACTGTAATTACATCTCCAATACTTTGCCAATATATTGGGAAACATCTTGGCTAGACTCGCTGGGGGGAGGTGCCAGTGGTAGAACATTTTATAAAGGTTCTCCTTCTAGGCAACTGATGTTAATTTATAATTTCCCTGCCATAGTTTTTCCCATTGTTCCAAATCAATACCATATCCCAAATTTTTGGCCCAGATTATCATGTTTTCTTTTACTGTTTCTTCTTCCATTTTATATTCTAATAGATAATTCTACATTTTACTAATCATTTGTTTCCCAGTCCTTTGTATAATTTTATCTAATTCTTGTTGAGTTCTATAAAAGCCAAATTGTTCCCGATCCTTTTTATACCGTGTTTGTATTTGGAAATAAGGTCATCAGCTTATTTCCATTCCTTGTGCCTTGTTGTGAAAAATATCTCTATTTTCACTTCTTAATCTTTAAAAACTATCATTTATATTAGCAAAAATAACTGTACATTTTCAGATTCTTTAACCTTAAAAAAAAACAAAAATACATCCATTTTAAAACTCTAAACTTTTTTTTAAAAAAATTGTAAAATCAAATTCTAATACATCTTTTTAAAACTTCCTGGTAACATGGATACTTTCAAATACACTGTCAATAATATTTTATAAACTTTAGGGATTATATAAGTATTATAAAAAAGTGAAAAACACATTTTCAAAGCCACTTTAGATTAAAACTTTCTTTCAATTATATATACCTGATTGCTAAAAATTCATCCTAACTCCAATTAATTCGTTAAATTTAAGTCTTAAGTCTTCTTCCAGATTATCTTCACAGAATATTTTTTCATTTCCTCAGGAGTGTCTATTAATTAATTATAGACTCCTCTTTTTCTCAAGGAATTCTCAACCTTTTCCCCCCCTATCTATGGGGAAAAACAAATTTGTCCTCTTGAAAGTTGCAGAATTTCTTGAAACTCTTCTTTCAATTGTGCTGAGAGTTTTATATACACATAATTGTATTTCTGGAATAGTTTGAGTAGTTTTTGTAATAGCCTTAGAATGTAATTGAAGTGAACTGAAATAAAGTGAAAAGTTTTATTTAAGAATTTTTCAAATATATCTCTAATAATTTGCTCAAAACTGAACTCCATCTTCTTAACTCCCTCTTGTGGTCAAAGAAACTTTTTTTGGGTGGGGAAGTCACTTAAGAAATGCTGGCCAATCAGAATTCATAAAAATCCAAAAGTTTTAGCCATCCACAGCAAAGCAGGCCAACCTATAAATTACTTAAAAATAGTAAAATAAAACCACAATTTTCTACCTTTATGTTTCTCTATCTAAGTTTTTTTTAAAGAAACTCTTCCTTATTTTAGTTTGCCTTCAGCAACCCTATTCTTTGTTGTTTAACAATAAAGAAGTCTCCAAAATAGTGCAATCTTCAAAAAAGAATAACAGGCTGTGGCTGAAGAGAGCCTCTTTTAACTTAATAAAGATAATCTTAAAAGTGATTAAGAAATGAAAAGCATAATATTGTCCATTTGAAAAATAAATTTCCAAACAGCTGCTTTTTCAACAATGAAGTGATTGCAGCTTTATGCCCACCCACCCCAGCTGTCAGCTCACCATTACTCCAAAGTATAGCTCTTGGAGCTACTTGCAGACTGTGCTGTAAGGAAGATCTTTTGAGGTACGGTAATTCAAGGATTCTCCTTAATCCAGGACAGTCATATAAACTAAAGGAATGCTTGCTCCTTCTGTTAATAACTTGAAAAGTGACAGTCCAGAGTCCCAGGAAGCCCTCTCTGGATGTATCATCAGGCCATCTTCACCTGAAATCATGACACTGGGTCTCAAATCATTAATGACAATTAGATGTCAGGAAAAAGTGAGAGTATACATCTGTTGGATATCACCTATCTGGATTTATCCACGGTAGATGAAGCTGTGTGAGATCGTGGACTACTCATATCTCTAATCCTTCCAAAATAAAATGGTTGCAGAAGCACGGTTCTGGTCTGGTTTTTCTAGCAACCAAAACAGCATTACAGAACAGGAGCTGACCTCAGAGATGAAGAGATGGGAGGAACTCTTTAATAAATCTATCAAAGTAATTGCAGCCAAATAGTTTGCCATTCCTTACTGAATTACTTTAATTCATAATATAACCACTGTAGTCACTCTCCATTGCAATGTGTTTGACCCAGTGCAATGGGCAGCTGGTTCCATTTCCCCAGTGGTTACATTAAGCTTCCAGATTCATAAGGCAGAGGCTTCAGAATGAACAGCCACCCTTTTTTTATCTTTGATTATCATATTGAAGAAAGCAAGTCGTTAATGAAGCTTCCAAAGTTCCCTTCAAGTTATCAGAAACATGTTATAGCTTTTAACTTTAAGGACTTCAAGGTGTCTTGTTTTTTGTGACTAGGGTAAACAAGTACAATTTAGAGATGCCAATATGGTAACCACTATGCCACTATGAAAATACAACTGCAGGACTCAGCTGAAGCACTCTTTAAGAATTACAAGAAAATCAGAACTAGCTTAAATAAAAGTGAGGAAATATTGCCTACAAGTGGGCTTCATAGTTTTACATGAAACTCACTGAGAATTCAGCTAAATAGTTTGTCAACTATCATACTGCTGAACTCCATTTTGTGGCAGAAAGGGGCCTGACAATTGATGTTTTCTTCTAGTTATTTAAATTGATTTTTATAGCACCCAACTCCGTGACCTTGTTTTAATGCATGACAATTTAAGAAAAGTGGTGGATACCCCAACATTCCTTCCACTTCCTCTGGGAGTCATCTACTAGTGGAAAAATAACAATATATTGATTTGTAACAAGAGTAAGATGTAATAGTAATGGATTAAGTAATCATATATTGAAAAATGTAAATGTAAAAGATGCCTTAATGTTGATAACAATGCATATCGTTTTATTTTATGTTTTTAAACTTTGGAATATCAATAAAATATTTTTTAAAAAGGAAAAATAACAATCATTTTCTGTAATACAAGGTAGGGTAAGTTTGAAATTTTTGAAATGTTTGTGGTCTGTCTGTTGGGCAATTTCTCAACACTAATCTAAAGGTCTCCTGAAAAATTACTACCTATGGTTTTTTTAAAAAACATGACCCTAGTGCTGTTATGAAAGAGTGCTAAACTTGTATCTAGAAATAACCTGGTTGAGTGATCACTGACATAGAAGAAAATTGTGAAATGAAGCTGAAGGGAGTGTTTGATAACAAATAGTTTCCAATGGTTAAAGTGCTACAACACAAAACCCTATCAATAATAAATCTATCTGGACAATCACAAAGACAAGGAAAAATCCAGTAATATTTCCCCAATAATAGAAAAAGTAAAAAGTATAGACATATGAACCCCCTTGTTGGCAGAAATGATGAAACACCTTTAATTCACCCAGTAATGTCAAAACCAGCAAAACACTGCTGTCACCTTCCTGGTTTAAATTCATTTTCTGAACAGAACAGGACTTGTACTCTGGAGAACAGTAGCTGTATTTTGAACATAGATCTAGAATTGTTTTTTTAAGAAATCACTATTTACAGTTGAACCTCTGGTCACAACCATAATCCGTTCCAGGACTTCAGTTGCAACCTGATTTGGTCACGACCAGAAGCAAGATAGAGTGCATATGCATGTAGGGAAACCTCTGCAGCAGGGAAAATCACCATGGCTGTGTTTGATCACCACCCGAGGATTTGTTCGCAACCTGAGTGAAACATTTAGAGGATTTTTTTGATTTGGTTGTGGTCAGAAGCGTTCATGACTCGAGGTTCTACTGTATAAGAAATCTGTGTAAGATCAGGCAAACACATTGAAAAACACAGGAGCTTCCGGTGGCAGGACAGGGCGAACGGAGGTGAAGAAGACTGTTGCAGTCTTTGAATACTTTTTCTGGCGCCAGGAGCAATCCCCCAGGGATACACGAACCCCAGAGAGGTTCGTGTCAATGTGGAGAACCTCGAGCGGCAGAGTGGGGAAGGCAACCCCCCGACAGCGAAGAGGGAAGCTCCCGAGCCCGGTGCAAAAGAGTAAGCTGTCATTCTATAGCGGCTTCAAGTCCGGTCTGCCACCTGAGTGAATAAGCAAAGCAGTGACAGCCTGCGAGGTCGAGAGTAACAGGTACAGAGAAACGGTTTATAACTTGGAACCTTTGAAGACTGAAGATAACAGAATGACAGAAGAATGACAGCGTAAATTCTTCTCTCCTGGTTGTGATTAGCACCTTTCAGAAGTCGGGTGGAAAGTGGCCAGAAAAGCAGTTGGGCAAACGAAAGGACTATAATGGAGAGCGGAAAAGCCTAAGCACAAAAGTGAAAGTGCAGATTTTACCCTGTGAAAGGGAAGCTCTGGGGAAAGAGGGAGATTGCTAAAACCAGGAGATTGGAGGTCTGGAATTGGTGAGGGGCTTCATCTGATTTTTGGACCTTTCTTTTTGACTTTACTTGAGAAAAGAGAGGAGACGGAGGTGAAAGAATACTGGCATTGATCGAATCTGATGAATCCTCAGATCTGAGCACAACACGACTATCACATCTATTTAATATTGTGGAGAAGACAAACTGAGCATTATATTGGACTCTGGAAGATTTGTATGTTGATTTAAAAGTTGGAAAGCAAAGAAAGAAGAAGAAGCAAGAGGAAGAAGGCAGAGACAAACAGAAGGCTGGGAAAGACGGTTTTGGGACTGCAGATTAGTCAGCACATTACACCATTTGCTGATTGGAATGCTGAAAAGAATCCTCTAGCTGGAAGATGGACTTTTAGCTCACCCAACTTGCTTTCTTTATTACGTGGTACTACTTAATATTACTAGTTTGGCACTACTTTCTCCTTAAGATGACTTCCTTGCTTTTTGTTTGTTGATTCTCTGAAGCTATGGTAATCTCTCTCCTACCCTTTCTCTTATTGTTTTGCCCCCTGCCTCCCTATTGTATCTCCTAAATAGCTTACACAATTCTACTTATTTGGGGGGGGGAAAAGAGGGGGGTATATTATTACTATAGAGTTAAGAGATTACTGTTGTAAGTATTAATAGTAAAGAGGGATATACTCTGTTGATATAAACTATTTATAAATTATTTAGACTACTTAAGACATTTAAGATTAATTCCTTAAAGTGTTAATTGATGTACTATTGCTGACCAATTTTCTTATTACATAGACTAGAATACTGCAGTAGATATCTATTTATGATATAGGGGAAAAGACTGTGGAGTGAGATATTAAATTGAAATACGTGAATAGACTTTCAAATACAAGACCCAAACACTGAATGGTGATTTGGGATAATATATCTAAAATTGTGCATCAACAAAAACAAATACTTAGAGAGATGACATCCACGACAACTATGGCCTTAAAAACAGGAAGAAAGGCTACCCCGACCCTATCAACTACTTTGACACCCAACCCACCAACAACTCAAAAAACTATTGAGGAGTCTTTAACAGGGGAAAAGCAGCCTAATGTCCCCAACATTAATATACAAACTTCCTTATTATCCTTGTAGGAAGCTATATCTAAAATGCAAGAAATGATGATTAAAAATCACAATGAAACTAGAGCAGATATAAGCGAATTGAAAGATGAGATGGGGAAACTGAAGGCTGAAATGAAAGCGGATATATCGAAGGTGGAGGGTAAGATAGGGTCTCAGGCCATGGAGAAAAATGAAGTGAAAATAAAAGATATAGAGAGTAGAACAACACACATGGAGACTAACTTTGAAAGGATGGATGAGGAATTTAAAAATGTACTTAGAGAAACGGAAGACTCACTGGTCCACCTTGAGATGGACAAAGCAATGGCGTATTTAAGGTTCCAAAATGTGGCTGAAGCAAAAATGAAGAATTGGAACATTTGATGGCAGAAATATTGGCTGAATGGTTAGGAAAAGAAAAAGATGACCTAATTAAAGAGTTTGATGAGGTATATAGGGTTAGCACAAGCTACGCCAGACACAACAACTGCCCAAGAGAAATCCATATCCGCTTCTCTAGGAGATGTCTGAGAGATTTAATTTTGAAAATGTCTAGGGAGGAAACAATATCATATAAAGCCAGAGAAATTATGATTTTAAAACAAATTCCAAAGAAAGTGAGGACGATAAGACAAGATTATAAATTTCTAGCTAATGATTTAAATAAAAAAGGAATCCAATTTAAATGGTTAATCCCGGAAGGGATGTTAATTACGTGGAAAGAGAGGAAAATCAAAATAGAATCGATAGAACAGGCCCAAGACTTTTATCAACAGCTCACGGATACGAATGATCAATCAACTAAAGAAGAACTTAAAAGGAGACCACAGGAGGACCGATATCGTCACAGAACCCAAAAGGAATGACTTTCTCCAATTTCAGGAAGTGATAAACCACAACCTGGGAGAGAAGAGCAAATCCCACAACAACAACAAGAAGAGAATCGAATCATTTCTAGGCAAAAATCTAAGCAGACGTAGATAAATGGTGGAGGGGAAGAAGTTGCTCTCCATCAATATAAATGGATTAAATTCAATATCAAAAAGAAAAAGGATATTTTCAAAACTTATTCGACATAACGCAGATATAATATGTCTTCAAGAAACACATATTTCGAAAAATGATGAAAGACATCTAATTTGTCCAAAATTAGGGAAACTTTTTACGGCACCGGCCGATAAACACAAGAAAAAAGGAATTGCAATTTATGTAAAACAAGATGTAAAGGCAGAATTAACCTGGTCGTATCCCGAAGGAAGAACTCTGGTTATACAAGTTTGGATAAACCACATCACATTTTTACTTGTAGCAATCTATGCCCCAAATGAAGACCAAGGGAAATTTTTTAAACACCTCCACCAAAAAATAGTAGGCTTCGAAAAAAGGAACATTTGCTTGATTGGCGATTTTAACTCCATTGCAGACTACCAAAAAGACCATAGTAATATGGGAAAAAACAAGAAGGGGAAAAGGGAACTTTCTGCGGCATGTAAGGAAATGATGAAAGAGTTAAATTTAAAAGATTTATGGAAGGAACAGAACCTTGAAGAGAAACAATTTACATACTATTCCAATCCACATAAGACTTGGACTAGAATAGATATGGCTTGGATGGATTTGGATTTGGCTAATGAAATAAAAGAAATTAAAATCCTACCAAATGAATGGGCTGACCACAACCCAATACAGCTAATTTGCAGAGACAGGAGAGGAATAAAAAAAAGATGGACACTAAATACCCAAATAGTAAATGAAGAAGAGTATATTAATAAGCTGAAAGAGGAGCTAAACTATTTCCTAAAAGATAATAATAATGAAACAACTTCAAAACAGAATATTTGGGATACTATGAAAGCAATTATAAGAGGTACAACAATTTCCTATAATGCTATGAGAAACAAGAGAACTTATGCCCAACAAAACGTATTACAACAACAAATCAAAGACTTAGAAATACAATTACAAAAAACCCCTAAGATCCAAGGAATACAAAACCAGTTAATATTAGCCAAACATAAGCTGAATTTAATTGAACAAGATAAAATAGAAGTTAGCTTGAGAAGGTCCAAACAAAATTATTTTGAACACGCTAATAAACCAGCAAGATGGCTATCTTATAAACTTAAAAAAGAAAAAGAAAATAGACTGATACACCAACTAATAGACGAGAAAGGCATACCACAACATGAGATTGAGAAGAAAAAATATATTATATTAAACTATTTTCAAAGATTATATAAAAAAGAAGAAATCAATGAAGACAAAATAAGAACTTATCTGGAGAATACGAATGATAAAACAATAGGGGAAGGAGAGAAAGAATTATTAAATAAGGATATTACATGGTCTGAGTTGAAATCTGCAATGGAGAACCAAAGTAATAACAAATCCCTTGGTCCAGATGGGATTCCAGTAGAATTGTACAAAGCTACAATAGAGTTAGTAGGGCCACTGATGCTGGAAGTGTTTAACGAAGTACTTTTGGCAGCCAAAATGCCAGATTCATGGAGTGGGGCATTGATTTTGTTAATTCTGAAGGAGGATGTAGATGCCAGATATATCAACACTTATAGACCAATTTCACTTTTAAACGCTGATTATAAATTATTTACCTCAATTATAGCGAATAGAGTAAAACAAGTTTTAAATTTATACATTCATGAAGATCAAAATGGTTTCCTTCGGTCCCACCAAATCAAAAATAATCTAAGAACCGTTATTGACGTCTTAGAATATTATGAAGTTCATCCAGAGAAACAATTTGCACTCAAGTTTTTAGATGCGGAGAAAGCATTTGATAATCTACATTGGCACTTTTTAATACAAAAAATCTATAACATGAGTCTGGGCACTAAATTCGAGAATATTATCACAACAATTTACAACACCCAACAGGCCAATATACTAATTAATGGTGAACAAACAGGCCCATTAAACATTGAAAAGGGCGTTAGACAGGGTTGCCCCCTCTCACCCCTCCTATTTATACTTGCTTTAGAATCACTGTTAACGCGGATAAGACAAAACTCTGAAATCCAAGGAGTAAGGGTCAAAGCAGAGGAATATAAACTAAAGGCGTTTGCAGACGATATGGTTTTCTTCCTAGAGGAACCCATGGAAAAAGGACATAACCTAATAAAAGTACTAGAACAATTTGGTTCAGTAGCAGGATTAAAGATCAATAGAAATAAGACAAAATTAATGACTAAAAATCTAACAGAGAAACAGAGGAAAGAATTAGAAAAAACCATAGGGATACAGGCAACAAAAAAGGTCAAATATTCAGGCATATGGTTAACACCACATAGTAAATTGCTCAAAGAGAATAATTATGATAAACTATTACAGCAAATTAAGAAAGACCTAGAATCCTGGAATAAGCTGCAGCTTTCTCTACTGGGCAGGATTGCCACGATCAAAATGAACATTTTACCAAAATTCCTTTACTTATTCCAGACAATCCCAATTCAATTACCAATTTTTTTTTTTTTTTTTGAAGATATAAATAAGGTAACACTTAAATTTATTTGGCAAGGGAAAAAAGCTAGAATCAATATTAAGGCTTTACAAGATGCAAAAAGTAGAGGGGGGCTAGCGCTCCCAAATTGGGAATTATATTATTGGGCAGCCAACTTATTATGGTTAAAAGACTGGGTTAATTTACTCAACAAAAGAACTTTAGCCTTAGAAGGGCACGATCTTCAGAGAGGGTGGCACGCATTTCTATGGGAAGTGGGGAAAACTAAACAGTCGTATTTTCATAGACACCTTATTAGAGATTCATTATTAACTAATTGGAAAAAAATATGCAAAAAACATTATTTAAAAATTCTGATTTGGCTTTCAACAATGGAGGCAATGGTTCATCCCAACAATTTGGATATAACAAAAACGACTAAATATAAAGATTTATTAGACCCTCTAGGAAAATTAAGAACTTGACAGGATTTACAGGAACAGGGATTTAAAATTGACCAGTGGTTATATATACAAATCCATAGCAGATACAAACAAGATATCAAAGAGTTTGGAATCTATAGCAAATTACAATATTTAGATAAAATCTTATTAGGATCAAATAAAAAGAATATCTCCAAATTTTATAAATATTTATTGGAGGTAGAATTAGAGCAAGAGATAGTGAAAGGGAACATGATAACGTGGAGTAGGAATATTGGAAGAAGCATTACATTAACAGAATGGGAAAAGACCTGGAATAGAAACATCAAGATTACGAAATCGGTGGCGTACAAAGAAAATATGTATAAAATGTTATATAGATGGCACTTACCCCCTTCGAGGTTGGCGAAGATGAACCCTAACATGAGCTCAAGGTGTTGGAAATCCAAAAGCACTGAAGGAACATTTTTCCACACGTGGTGGTCTTGTAAAACTACCCAAAAACTTTGGCAAAAAATCAGAAAATGGTTGGAGGAGATAACTCTATAAACCAGAGTTCTTCCTGTTAGGGATCTCTGATAGATATTTATCCAAAAAGACAAAATACGTAATAATCCATATTCTAACTGCGGCTAGATTAGCGTTTGTTCAATGTTGGAAATCACCTCATACACCTTCAGAGCAAATGGTTATTCAGAAAATTTGTGAGTGTGCTGAAATGGATAAACTAACGATAGCGTTAAAAAACAAAGAGCCCTCAACATTTTACGACAACTGGGACTCATGGTATAATTGGCTTACACAGAGACAAATTATGTAAATGATAAAAAGTAACTTAAACATAATGGAAAAGAGGAGTAGATTGGACATGACAAAGAGAAATGACCCTTACAGACTGTCACAAAAAGATATCATTCGTTTTTAATTGTATTTTCTACCCTATTCTCCCTCCCCTTCCCTTCTCCTCTCTCCCTCTATATCTTTTCTCTTCCCCCCAACCAGCGTTTATCCGGTGTGTTAGGCCGGGTGTTTTCCTTCTTTCCCCCTACCCGTTTTCTTTCTATTTTGTAAATGTATTGTCGATGTGTTTTTAAATTGTAAATTCAATAAAATCTATTTAAAAAAAAAAGAAAAACACAGGAGAGACATTATTCAGGAAGATACTTTTATAAAAGCTAGGAGTTCATATTTGGCTCCAGCCCTGCCAAAATAGCCATGAAAAGCCAATGGCCAAAATTATGTCAAGAGAAGAAGAAGACAAACATCATTTTAAAATTGGGAGAGTTAAAAGTAACTTTCAGCAACTTTGACTGTGGGCTGGAAATTAGATGAAGGTAATTTCATGAGGACAGAGAGTTCTGATGTCATTGGCATGAACAATGCAAATAAATACCAAGCCATGTCCTTGCTAGGGAGGGTATGATGATGAACCCTCAATATTTTTATTATTTATTTTGTTTCACAGGTTAGCATTTGCCTTTCACAGGTCAAATTCTCTACAGTGGAGGGAAAAACACATTATCCATGCTGAGGACAAAAGGAAAAAGAACATACTGTATAAAACAATACACATACTATTTAAATATAAAGACAATTTAATACATCTATGAAGCTCTTAACCAAAACCCTTATCTAAACTGGCCTTTGGCTTTTTAAATGCCTTCTAACACAATGCTATATATGTCTACTCAGAAGTAACCCCATTAAGTTTAATGAGCCTTATTCTTCAGTGTAAAATTGTAACTTCGATGAATGAATAGTGGAAGAGTGGTGTATCTGATGCTACACAATTTATGTTCCTTCGACCTCTGATTTGAAATCTCTTTCCTCATCATCCCCCAATAGTTACCTTTATAAAAAAAAGCGTTTAAACTTTTTACAGTACATTAATTCTATAAGAAGCCTACATGATTTAGATTCTTAAAGGATTTAGTAGTAGTTTTTAAGGAAATTTTCTGAGCAATAGAACTTTTCAAAAGTCTTGAAGAAAATTTGCAAGAAGTATGTGAGGGGAAAAAACAGTTTGATTAAAATATATATATTGGGATGTGATATGAAAAGAGATATCAAAAGAGAATGGGATAGAAACCTAATAAAAATTGAAAATGAAGAAGAATAGAAATCCAACAATTCATTTACTCATCATTCATTTAGTTCTTGAATATTTTTCCATTATTTTTGTTACCTCCATGTTCAACAATCAGGACTTCTTGTTTAGTGAGGGAATGATTGCCATTTTATATATTTTAATAATGTCTTATGAAACAAACAAACAAAAAACCCTGAAGTATAAAACAAATGTATAAATCGACAGAATCTATTCTGCAAAAGAGAGAGAGAGAGAGAGGTGAATAAAATAAATAAAATGAATAAAATGGATAGAATAAAGAAATGTACATTCATATTTCCTTTCTCTTGTGATTTTCTTAATGCATAACTAGAATTGGTATAATCAGCATGATATTTCTTATATTATTTTTCAAAAAACACAATTCTTTAAACTTTCCAGTAGAGTTCTCCATAGCTTAAGTAGCTTTGGGACAATTAACTGCCATTCACACCATGTTGAGCATAAATGATAACATTTATGTACCAGCTTCTGACTTTTAAATGTGTTAATTGTATTGTGTCCTTTAGATAGATGTATGCATATTCTGATTTACATTCAGGAGCTTGAGAAACCCTCTCTCTATTAATCACATAAGTGTCTTGCTCAAGTTCACCTAGTGAGTTTCCATCGGGTTCCCCAGAATTAATTATTATTCTACACTGGATCATTTGTGACAGCTTCTAAAAATGTCCATCTAGAGAAACAAACACTGTGGAAGAATTGCAAGAAACATATTCCTTACATCCATGAGAAAACTGCTATACTATATTCTTAAAATTCATTGAGGATGGAATCAATTTGGGGGTTCACATAGACAACTTAGGAACTTCTGATTAATGTTACTGAGTATGAACTTAGAATCTATTTTAGTTTCACTCTGTCTGTTCTCAAGGCATAGTTAAATGTTGGTTTTTTTTTATCTTGGTTTATTCTACAGCCTTGGACTAGCAGAAAAGGCTAATTGTTAAATCAAAGTGTATGATTTATACTCCATAAGACATTGCTGCTTTTATCAGAATGAATTCAGTCCTTTCAGAATGATGTCACAACACAGATGTAGGTTAGGTGGAACTTGCATTGCAATGCCACAATGTTATAATGTGCTTTTTACCTTTCTGATCGCTCTTGTCTCCTCTGCATACACTGCTAATTTGCAGGAACATTTCCCAAATCTTGCATTTTAGAAATTCTGTTATCATGTACCCTGAAAATGTGAAAAGATGAAGTATACATTTTCTAACTAAACTAACTTCATAGGTTGCATTTATATCATCACTAGAAAGGATGGAGGACTGAGTGAATCTATAGCTGTTTGACAGGCAATAAGAATAGCTTTGCAGAACAGGAGGAAAAGCCACACAGGGCAGGCAAAAGAATTTTGAGTCTGAGACAGAAATGTAATTTCAGAAAGGATCACATGTTTAACCCTAATTCTCTTAATGAAAAAGAGAGGGAGGAGGGTGGCAAGATTCCATTACCATAGCCTTATAATAGTAGTATTAGCATTCATCAATTTGGTTTCCTAGTGCGATCTATCTGATTATTATCACATAATAATAACCTGATGCATGCTGACATATTCTCATAACTCCATGCCTTGCATTCTGTTGAATTATACAACTGCAAATGTTCTGAATAGCACTTACCCGTATATAGTATACAGCAATACTGTGTTTACTAATGAAATATTATCTTTAATCCAAAGAGAATTCAAACCCTCTTATGTTATTTCTCTCATAAAAATCTTCAGGGATATAAGAGACTCGGGGAGAGCATGTATATAATTTCCTCAGGCATTAAATCATAATAGTAATGTCTACAATAGGAATTGTTCTGTGAAACTGAAAATTTTCCTTGTGTCCAAGGATTCATCCTCATGGTCCAGTTGTTATGACATGAAGATGGTTTATTAAATGATTTTGAGAGATACTGCATGTTCTCATGATGTCACCTCCACTTATCCCCAGTTCCATACCTAGATGGCCTGGAATCACTTTTCGTTGTTGACATTTTCTCTTTTCTTCCATCATTAATTTTGCTGTAAAACATTCCAATGCATCTTTGTAATGCTGCTTCTGTTGACACAGTCAGAGGCTGGAAACTGTCCAGTTCTTAATGGTCACTATAATTAGTTTCATTTATGTTCCTGACTCATTTGATCAATGTACCCAGCCCTATTGGGGGAGAGAGAGAGAGAGAGAGAGAGAGAGAGAGGGCGGGGGGAGGACCTGGTTTGCAATATATTTTTGAGTGGAGGATGGAATTGGACATGGATATATTAATTTCCTGAAAGTTTAAATCCAGTTCTTCAGTGTTCAAATCAAAGGGAAAAAAGTCAAAAGTTACTGATTGGTGGATAAACCTGTGCAATGGACTAGCAGTGAGTTAATACCTTCACTGACAGAGATCATTTTATATTTTTGCAGAAGACAACATAGAATTTTATGTATGCTATGCAGTATAAATACCCAACTTTGCATTTAACAAAAGAAGACTTCCTTAGGAAACATTTCAGTTTGAATTCAGTTCTGGGGAACTCTATAAAGGTTGGAGATGGTGAATTGCCTACCATTTCAAATACCTATTTCTGGATTGTGAAGTATAGGTAATGTTTTATTTACAAACATCTTGGAATTCCCTCTCTTTGTGCAAAAACGTCTTACATTTCTTAGGAATTCTCCAATCCAAATTCTATAATTACATCGTTTTCATCAGAATCATATTCACATGAGTTATGAAGATCTCTGCAAATTTGATTTCTCACAAAAACTATTGTACCTGGATTAATTTATCTTAAATCATCTATTATATAGATTTATTTAAATCAAGTGCAAAAATGCCTGAATACCATTTCCCTTGATAATCATTCACTTTCTCCACCTCTATTTTATCTTTTTTTTTAATGGAGAGGAGGAGGAGGAAGAGGAGGAGATGTCTTGGAAATTCCAATCCCTCAGCCTTCCTTATCTTCCAGTAAATTAAGAGATTAACAATAAATAGAGAACAAATAAATAGAGATTAACAAATAAATAGAGAACAAAAATTAAGATTTATAACCCTAATTTTTAAAAAGATTTATAACCCCAGGGGCTTCTTCGGTGATGGACCAAAATCCGCAATCGTGCGCAGTTTCAATACATGCTCATTGCTGGATCACCCTGATCATTTGTATATGGGGCTGAAGCCACCCTGTAGAGGTGGTGAAGAAGGGAAAGAAAGCCAGCTGAGTTGTGGGGAGCTGCATATCTCCTCCTCGGTTGGTCATTAGTCCCTTTCCTGAAGGCGGTTGCAGTGGTGGTCAGCAATGGCCACCTCAAAGAAGAACCCAACCGGACAAGAATAAGCAGGAGGAAGATAAGGGGAGAGCTTGACAACTAGGCTAAGCAGAGAAAACATCTATGCAAGGTACCCTGGAATTTAAATTATCAAGAGCGTTACTCTTAAAAGAAGATTTTTAAAGTGGTGGAGGAGAGAGGGAAAAGGAAAACAATATTTTTTTCTCTCTAACACTGACAGCTACAATTGGCTTTGAGTTCTAAAAAGAAGAGATTTAAGTAAGAAATTTGTGTTAATTTACTTTGACACTAACAGGCAACTTTAAGCTGAAATTAAAGTGTCAAAGGGAAAATACTTTCTGGATATTCTAAAGCCTTCAAAAGGAGGAAAGTAGAGGAAAAAAGAAAGGATGGGACTTGGAAACAGCAGAGAGTACCACCTGGAAATAAAAAGAATTAACAGTGGAATTTTAGCAAGACTTCCAAAGAATTATAACTGAAACTTTGCTACAAGATAACAGAGCCCCCAGAAAGGGAAAGTGCAAAAAAAAAAAAAAAAGCAACAAGAAACAGCTTTGGATTATTTGGAATTTTGGGTGTTGGATTTCTAGTGGTTTGAACTAAAATTAATCAGGTGGTTGTTTAAAAGTGTTTAAAATGTCAATACTCCTTAAGGAGATAAAAGTGGAACTCAAAAAAAATGAAAAAAAGAGTCACAAGAGGGAGGAGGATCCTTTGGCTTTGCACTTCAATTTTTAGAAATGGAGATTCTGAACTATGAAAAACAACAAGAAATGCTTGAAGAACAAGAAGGGGTGGACAAAGAAGAAGCCATCTTCAATGACCAAATAATTCCATGTGGGGTAAAATGGGAAAAGGAGGGAAAGGGAGTAAAAAAGTCAAGATCTGAGGAAACAACTAAAAAAAAAGAATAGTTTGAAAGGTAAATATAATATTAGGAAGAAGCAGAAGAGAGGATTACAGAAGGCAGAATTAGAGAGGGGGGGACAAAAAGGGTGGTGAGAAAAAGAGGGGAAAGATAAAAAGGAAAAGAAGTTATAAGGGACAGAAACAGGAAATAAAGAAACAGGGGAAACATACAAGGGTTAAAGGTATTAGCCTAATTAAAAGACATAGAGGTAATGGTTAAAAATATAAATTAAAAGAGAGGATCCTGCAAGGGTACAAGAGATAGTGTTGTTATATTAAAAATAGTAATGAGCTAGAAAATATGAAACAGGTGATTAAAGTGAAACATAAAACTGGTATTGTTATGTAATGGAATGTTTGTTAATAATTAAATGAAATAAAAAGAAAAAGGGAAAAAAGTAAGAGGGAATAAGAGGAAGGAATGAAAATACTTTAATTGTTCTTAATGATTTATAAAATATAATTGAAAAGAAATGTAAAAGATTTATAATGAAATCAATGTCAGTTGTCAGGATGAATTTGAATAGAATAACCATTTTATTCATTATTGTTATATATTTTTTTCTTTTCTTAGAATTTACTGTGTATTTTTAAAAGGAAGTACCAAGCAGAATTTGGCTGATAAGAGTTATATGATATAAAATAGATATTAGAAACTGAACATTATAATTGTATAATGTGTAAACTAAATGTAAAATGAGATTTGAATAGATAACAACTATACGATATAAAGGTGATTCTCTCTACTTAGTAATTACAGGGGAAAAACCTTCCTTTTTAATGCCTGGAAGGGGAGGGAAGTGCTTTTCTTCTTTTCCTGTTCAGGATGATGATGGAAAAAAATGTATGAAATTGTAAGCAGGACAGACAAAAGTACAAACATAATGACTAGAAAGATAGAAATTTAGAAAAAAGATATGTAATTGAATTAGAAAGGAATGAGATAATTATAAGTAAGTTTGAGGAAAGTAAGGGAAGGGAAAAATTATTGATAAAATGATAAAATAGTGACAAGATATGAAAGAATATTAAGATGAATATGTAATTGAGATTATGTCTGTATGGAGATGTGATAATCTGGAATCATGCTACTCTCAAAAAAGATATTTTATTTGTATTATGTTTTGTGAAAACCCAAATAAAACTTTTATTTAAAAAAAATTAGATTTATAACCCTGAAACAATAAGTCTTCGTGCAAGATTGTTGAACTTCAGAAAGAGCTTGACAAAGGAAGTGGGCTAAAGAAGGAGTATCTGTCCAAGGAGACTGGTATTTTTAAAAATCTTGGTATTTAAAAAATAACTGAAAAATATTCTGACTCACTGCTGATGGAGAATAGGAGAAATGTGAGAAAGAGTGCCCAGATTCTCCTACCCCATTATTCTATGTATTCAGGAGAGTCATTTGTAGTTTTGTTTCCCAACAGTAAGACATCTACCACTTATTGATACCTATCTATATCTATATTTATATCTATATAGGGTATAATCTCTCTCTCTCTCTCTCTCTCTCTCTCTCTCTCTCTCTCTCTCTCTCTCTCTCCCTCCCTCCCTCCCTCCCTCCCTCCCTCCCTCTCCGCCCCCTCTCTATTAATCTAATATATTCTAAATTATATTGCTCCATTTATCCATATAGAACTATCATATTCAAGGATTATGTGTGGGTTCTCACCAATTTGCATCTGAACTGGAAATAGGAGAAAGTATGATTCCTTCTTATACAATCTTTACAAGTATCAAACATTTTTTTTTCTGTTTTCATAACAGATACAATATGTATTTTCTGAGGGAAATTATCTATTGTCTGGAGAAATTGATCAGAACAAAATGGGTTTAATCAAAAACAGGGGAAATATTCAGAATTTATAGAAATGAGACTAGCAATAATCATTCATTACTTTAATCAGACATTTTTTAGGTGGAAACATAAAAGTAGGAACATAAATGTAAAATTTATAACAGCATTTTTTAAAAAGTAGCAGTGTAAAATATGAGAAGATACTTTTTTTAAAAGGATCTCTTCACTGGTAATTGGAAAGAGCTCCCCCTAAGTGTTATGCATAATGCCCTATCAATTAAAGTAATAAAACACATGCTACTTAATGTTCAGTCATAAAATGGCACTTCTGCATAATAATACTTCCTTTCCTTTGCCTCTCCCAATATTATTTTTCACCATGTATTATCTGTGGAAGCAATCTTGTCATAGACTATATCAATCACATTCTCTCACACACTGAAAAGTGATTAGGGACCAGGTGGGGCAGATTCTACCCATGTCTTTATTGAGTATCAGTAACTATGTTTGCATGGCATTTATGAATTTGTCTTTCTATTATTTCTATACCATCACATTTGACATTTCTAGATATAGTAGATACAACATGCTCATCCATGGCTACTAGAGATTTGTTTCACTCAATTTTAGTGAACATATGACACATTGAAAAATGAACTGACATACCAGATGGCTTCATATAGTATCCTAGGATAAAATGTAGCTAGTTGGTTTATGTTACAAGTGGTTCAGGTATGGAGGTTTGAAATTATATGAGGAAAGCACTTCCAGCTTGGCATGAGTCTGTTTGTACAACTAGAGTTAAATGTTCTGCTTCAGGTGATTCTAGTAGAATGGGAATAAATGAAGCCAAGAATTAGTGCCCAAATGGCACAACAATCATCATCAAAATGAAGGGGGAAGTAGCAATGAGGCTTCACTTCAATAAGATGAAAATATTATATGTCAATATTGTACCTAATACATTAATGTACACATATATTGCCCATATACATTTATTTCTTGGACATAAACTTCACCATCTCCTTTATACAAATGAAGCATTTTTCATTCAAGATGATTATGTGATTCTTTATACAGTGCAAAAACTGTTCACTTCAACAGTTGAGAGTAATAAATATACAGTAATCTGGATAGTGTTCCTCATAAATACACATGAGTTTTTTAAAAAAATAGTCAAAAAGCAAGAAGAATCCACAGGAGTACTCATCCAATTTAGCAAATTGGATAAAACGACAACAAAATTATTTTTGACATTCTATTGTACTACTGTTGCTGCTGCTGCTGCTGCTGCTATTACTATTATTATTGTTGTTGTTATTAATTTTCTCTGCTCTGTACTCCCACTTAGAAAAATGCTACAGGTACATGGTTATGACTAAGATTATAAGCAATTGCATGAAGGCAGTTAGCTTAAATTACAGTCCTTCCCTCAATGCACAAATATAGCAGGTAAAATATGTTTACCTATTTGTGCTTTGTTGTATTCCTATTTCATTCCTTAGTCATACAGAGTTCTTACAATAACTACTGAGGGTTTTTAAAACTGTTTTGGGGGAAATAAATCATAATCAACCCTCCAGAAACTGTATAAAATGCATCACCAGAAGGGAACATAATGATTCAAAGGGAGTATAAATATATTAGCTGAATGTAATTTAATTAATTTTAATATAAATTAAATCTATTTTAAGTTATGTCTACCTACACCCAAATCATTATCAAAGTTCTGTCCATTTTTCAGAGAATGATCATCAACATGTCATTAAAAGATGATGTGTCCCTCTCAACTCTCCTCCCTACACTTTGTATACTTTTCGATTAAGCATTATTACTCACATTATAGTTCTAAATCTCTTCTAATTAAGTTCAGAACTCAAGGAACAACCCAACTTTGTTTTATATGTTGATGCTTCCTTGTGTCTATTGGAATAATTTTTACCTGCAATACTCTTTCTCCTAACTTCTAACATTAAAAAGCCTTCTAATGTTATCTAAGCAGCAAATTTCTCTCCAACTTTCAGGACACTGAAAGTTTCAGAGTCATGTGGGAAAAATGGACAGTATCTCTTCTTTCTACAATATCTTGAGTTTTTCCAGGTCAACAGGATTTCTTATCTACTATTTTGTGGGGAAGAGAATTTTGTAGCAACTCTCATGTTGCTGTGATAAATCAAAAAGGAAATCCAGTTTCATTACTGTATGCAAACATACCAGGATATAAATTTGCCACCTTCTGCTGTTTTGAATGCTTAACAAAATCTTGATTAAACTCAGATTTCAAACAATTCATCTACAAATAATCCTGATTAGAAAATCTCTTTAGAAACAAAAGTAAAATATTGTCTACCCCTTATTAGATAAGCTATTAGATAAGATTAGATAATGCTGCATTCAAATAAATTATATAACAATATCATTTTCATTTAGAAAAACATAATCTCTAAAAACAACTTGTTCAGATGAACATTTAGAGGGTGAACTTCTTAAAATATGATATAGAAATTAGATCTATGGTGTAAAACATCTAAATATAAAAGAAACTGGAATTACGTTTTATCTGGTAGCAATGATATTTTAGAAATGCACCAACTCTTGGTAAAGGAGCAGGCTTCTTCTCTGGAAGAAAACATATTGGAATTATAAATGATGCCAAGGTGTAATAGATCAGTGTGGATGTTAAACACTGAATATTGCCATGGATAAGTACTAATTTCAAATTTAAAGAAATTTAAAAGTCTGATCAATATAAAGCCTCTAAAAATAGAATAGGATCTCTGTACTGAAACCCTCCCAATGGGAAGCAAACCCAATGTATTCATCTTCCATGTCCTGTAATTGGCACAACGTTGAATCTTTGAGAGAGAGGCAGAGGTGGTATTCAGCTGGTTCTGACCAGTTCTGGAGAACCATTGCAGAAATTTTGAGTAGTTCGGGGAACCGGCAAATACCACCTCTGTCTAGACCTTCCCCCCATCTCTTATCTGCCTCCTGAGTCCCAGCTGATCAGCTGGGTCTCCTTTTGTTGCTTTGCACAGGAGAACAGAGCTAGAAAATAGGTTAGTGGGGTGAGGAGGGAATGGGGATTTTACAGTATCTTTTCCCTGCCACACCCACCAAGCCACGCCCACAGAACCGGTAGTAAAAAAAATTGAATCCCACCATTGGAGGACTATGTTTAATAAAAAGGACAGGAGACAAGTAGCTCAGGCATATTCCTCCCATTCCAAGGCCTCATTGGGAAAACAAATTATTTCCTGGATTTTCTGAACTGCTTCATGTCTCCTTCATATGGATCTCATCAGAGACAGAATTATTTGGACACCAAAGGTAAGATTTCCGTTCAGACTACTCCCTTTTCCCTCTCCCTCTGTGCAGTGTTTAGATCCTTCAAATATTGTTTGGGAGGCCTAAATATGTTTTCTGATTAACAAGCGTTTGAACTGTTGTGCTTAAAAGTGGGCTTCCTATGAGGGGTGGAGAGCTGATAACAGTAAGAACTGTAGGGCTTAATGTAACAATGACACTCACCACCAGTGATTTTGCCTTCCATTTCTATTCAGCGGTTAAGTGAATGTTATCTTATTTTTCAGTAGTATGTTATATATTTTTATTTATTTATTTATTTTTGTCAATTGTTTACAAGATAATAGGTATAAGTAAAAATATAGTTATGAATAAATGGATACATATAAGAAAAATAAAAAATAAAAGAAACAATAGGACATGGACAATAAACTATGATATCCTTCTTTCCCAGTCTTGCCCTTATCTTTGCTAATACTGAACTTCATCTCTTTTTAACTAAAGAAAAATAATATTATCAGTCTTTGTACCACACCAAATTCTGCCTGTATTGCTTCAAATAAGAACATCTATTTCACCATTGCCAGTAGCCCTAGGCATTATAATTTTCAATTATACTTGAAAGCCACAGTATGTCTCATATTTGACACCTAAAAGAGGAGCTGTGGAAACTTTTTTTTAACAAATTTTATTCAGTTTTTCACATTAAAAACAAAAATCTCTTTTTAGTGGACAACATATTTCCAGGTCATCACCTTTACATACAAATATGACAGCAATTATACATTCATATATGCATACTTAATTCTATTATTACCTTTTCCATTCCAAATTTTCAGTAAGGAGAGAAACAAACACATTAATTCTAGCCTCTCTCATTAATCTCAATTGAAACATCTTTTTGTTTCATTTCAATTATTTCAAATATAATCCCTTAATATTTATTTTAAAAATAAAGATAAACAATATGTGTTTGCATAATAATAATAATAATAATAATAATAATAATAATAATAATAATAATAATAATAATAATAACAACCAATCTCTCTCCTTGCTTTTAATAGTCTATATTAACTTATTAATTTAGTTGGTTCTTTAGTCTGTCATATTCCCTTTCCATTATACATTCTTTTTATAAATTTGAGATTAATACAAATTTTAATACTTAAAAAAAAAAAACAAGTATAGGTTTCCCCCCTTTTACTGCTTTGAGTGTGGCACCTCAATGATTAAAATATACCTTTATTCCCTCATCTTGATTCCCAATAAACCACTATTTTAAAGAAGTTACAATAATAATCATTGCATATTTTCATTTGGATTCTGCAGCATATTTCCCCCCGTTGATTTTTAATAAGAGTTATCAGTATCTATATTACCCTATTTTCTAAATATTTTTAATTGCCGAGATATTCTTATTACCCCTTGTCACCCTGCAGAATCCCCTTTTTAATTCATCAACCATTATCTCTGAAAAAACAATTTCTTTTCAACATTTTACTATTTCCGTATTTCTTTATTTCATGCACCTGTTTCTTACTGCTTCTCCTCCCCCTCTTTTCCCCATATCTTTTCTCATTCCATTTATATCCTTCTCTTTCTTAATATCTTCCTTTCCCCTTTTCTGCTGGGTCTTTCTGCCTTTCCTGACTTCACAGGTATTCCCCCTTTTGATTGCTTTCTTAAATCTCAACTTTTTAACCTTCCTTCTTTCCACACTTCTTTATAGTGTTCTTTGTGTTAATTGTCTATTTAAAATGTCTTCTCCTTGAATCGACTCCTCCTCCTCTGAAGCTCTTTCTTCTTGTTCTTCAATTGCCATTTCCATTTTTTCTAACACAGAGCAAAGTGATTCGCCTCTTTCCTGTAGTAATTCTCTTATATTTTTAAGTTCCATTTTTTAATTCCTGAAGAGATATCATCATTACACACTCTTATATTTTATGATCGTTAAAGTCCAGAAAAAAACAACAACCACTTTTACTTTCCTTCTTTCTTCTTTCAATTTTCTAAAGTTCTCAGTTATGCCAGCCCAGGGTCTATACCAAAAACATCAATCAATCCCACAGTCAGTCTTTCTTTGCTTTTTTCTTTATTCTGGTTCTGCTTTCACTTTCTAAGATTCTTACTTTGTTTCAATATTTCTTTAATGTTATATCCACACAAGTTCATTCAGAAACAGGATGCTTCCCCTTTTTTTTTAGCTCAAGTTTTTGTCAAAAGGTGGCACTCTCCATTATACAAAGTCTTCACCTTTTTCCCCTATTTTTTTTATTTAGGGTTTTTCAAACCTCAATATTCCAGCACAGCCCAGTCTCCAATTTTTAAACTTTATTATTATTATTTGACAATTTTAAGTCCAGCTTTATTTTATGCCTGTTTATTCCCAAAATATTTTAGTCCAGTTTAGTTAAATCTTTAGTTCCAGCTTCTTCCTTTCCCGGTTCGAAGCCCCCCTTAGTTGTCAAAAAAAATTTTTTTTTCCCCTGTTCCTTTGTAATTTCGCTGCTCACTTTTCTTTTCTTAAAAATTCCACGTTACCTTAATCCTGGGGTACTTTTGTTTAGTTTTATTGCCCAGTTGTCTCGGTTCAGACGTTATCCACCTCTTTCTTCCCTCCTACACAAATCTTAATCCAGCTGAGTCCTCCTCTTTGGGGTGGACCTTTTAAACCACCACTGCAGTTGTCTTCGGGGGGAAAAAGACCAAGCCCAGGAGGGGAGATGTGGCTCCCCTCAACCTGGCTTGCGGCTTCCCCTTACCCCACCACCTCTCCAAGGCAGCTTCAGCCCCTAATCGTAATGATCGGGGCTCTCCAATGAAAGAGCACAGACCATAGCCACAGAGAGTTGCGATCTATGGTCCGTCAGTGAGGAGGCTCCTCCTTCTTCCCCCTGATAACCCAGGAGCTGTGGAAACTTTGTGGAACATGATGTCAGGATACAAGGAAGAACAGACTGCCAAGAACCTGTGGTAGAATCAAAGGACTCATTTACACTATTTGGCAAACAGAACTAACAAATAGCTATTCCAATTGCAAATGTCTCGAGTCTGAAACAAGCTACTGTTATTCTTAAACTCCTTTTAAAAAACCATAAAATTGTTTTTGCTTATCTGCCAAGGTCTCAGGAATGCAAGGTGGATTATGTTTAACAGTTATTTGGGTAAGCAACCATTTTGGGCACATTGGAAATGTTGAAATCATATAGTGGATATTTTCATGAGGTATTGTCATGTTCATACCTGCCAAGGTCACAAAATGGACATTTCCAAACAAAATTATAGTTATAGTTTAGAGTGGGTTTTTTTTTCTTGCATTGTAAACAAAGGGGATGATACATGCTGGTGCTTTATTTGTTTGCTCACCAATTTCCTGTTTAACATCTAAACAAAATTAAGGGTAGGTTAGGATGCTTACAGGTTCTCCATAGGTTCACTGATAGCTAGAGATAGGACCTTCATTTCTGAATTATATTGTTCTGGTTTTTGTTGATTTTTTTTTTAGAAAACGCAGTTCCAACATTCAGTTTGGGGGAAAGAAAGCTGAGGAAAAAATACTTGGTTCTTGAGAGTAAATTAGATGATAGAAACACTGTTGCTGGGCCCTTAACCATTGCTGAATTGAAAATTTCTCACCTATTTAAAAAAAGATCTACTCTCTTGCCAGAGGTACCAACATCCATCCATTTGTATCTAAATAGCATGGAATAAGCATAGAGAGACATTTAAATATTCCTTCTGTTTTTTTTTCCTAGCAAGGTATCCACTGAGTATATTCAAGACACATGCTTTACTCTGTTTTCCTTATGTATCTTCTTTATTTCATATAAGTACATAATGATGTGTTAGTTACAACCCTAAAACTTTTTGTCAGATAAGGTTCATTGAACTCTATCTCACCTCATTTGGAAAGCACTTTTATTTCAAATAGGTCTTTGGAAATGTAAACTGACCTGTATTTGCCACTGTTAAAATGGCAAAAGCAAACCACTAATGAAATTTTGCCCAGAAAACTTCAGGGACTAACCCTGCTTCTCAAAATGTTAAAATATACAGTATATTCTTCATTCCATTATATAATTCTAAATTGCATAGGTAATTCTGGAGGGATGAAAAGTGATCCCTGAACATATTTTAGAATATATGTTTGAAAGGTTTGCTGAAATTCATTGGTGAATTTAAGAGATGTCAGACAATCCAATGATACACAATTGGCATCTACAATCTTTATTTACTCAAAGATCTCAGAATGTTGCAGTGCCTGACTGATCTCATCTGACTGTGAAATTAAGGTATAGGGTCAATATTCGGTTTAGAGGCCTTCAGGAAATATCAGAACTGTATGGAGAATGGAAAGCCAAAGAACAAATAAACAAATGTCATCCAGAAAGAGGCAATGGCAGCATTCTAGGAAAAGTGTCAGAACTTACAAGGCTAGCTCAATTAAACTCATTTTTCCCATTGTGAAAAGTGTCAGGCTGTATCATTTCAGATGGCAGGTCTGCAATCTAAATGTCCATCTACATCAAGGCAGAAACTGCCTCAATCTGCAATTCTCACAGTATATTATGATGGCTGGGACTAAGGAGAATTAACATGCAATTAGAAGGATTCAAGGTTTCTTGTCTCTGCCCAATTTAAATCAAAGAACTGCCAACACATTTTAAAAAGTAGGCCAATGATATCTTCAGAAGGTTTCTCACTGACTTTCTAATTGTCTAATTCAGAAGAGGAAGGTAAAATAAAATGAGTGTCTCATGTGAACCAATGTCACATTGTCAGTATATTTGAGCATTCATTGAAGAGGCTCATGGGGATATTTAAACAAATTTACATTGGAGAAGTTTTGTTCCTTGAGTGTTCTTTAGAGTTGCTCAAAGTTGCTGCTTTAAGTTCAACCTTCTTTTTGTGTATCACATGACAAATGTATCTTTTCTTTTTTGTATACTGAGAGCATTTGCACCAAGACAAATTCCTTGTGTCACACTTGGCCAATAAAAGAATTTTCGCTCTATTCTCTCTCTATTCTCTATTATGGCTTCTGCCTCAGAAAATGGTTTGAAGATATCTGAATCTAAGGTACTATGGTATTATACAGGTAGGCAAAAAAAAAAATTGGAACAAAAACAAAAAAGAGTGATTTTATTGAAATAAAATTTCCTCTCATTATATAAATATGCCTTTTGTACATCATAAAAAGTAATAAATCCATAACGTGCAAACATACAAATAGCAGCCTACATTTTTACTTATCTCCATTCTGACATATTTGTTCCATAAATAGAAGAAAACTTATTTTAGCATGCCAGGTAAGCCGCATAATAGCATGAAGACTAATGGATTTATTTTGTTTTAATGTGAACATTAACTCTGTGAACAAATTATTCAGTTCACATTTCCAAGAACAGTGTTGGGTTTACATTCAGTAGTGTATCCAATGGATTGCAGCTTTTGATTAATAGCATTTGCATTATTATTCAGTATCTGGAACTCAAGCTGATACTGCAAACAGCTGAATCCATATCAGTTAAGTGCTAGCAGCATGAAACAGCAAACAATAACTTGCAGATCCATGATTTGGGAAAATAACCCTGCCAAATGCTTCTCGGCAAATTTCCAGGGGAAAATAGTTCAATTAGTATTTGTATCTATAGCTCCCAGGGAACTATGCATGCTTTCTCAAAGCTGGCATATGTGCATATTTACCCCCTGTCAATATTTTCCCTGCTAGTGCATGCATGGGGACTATGAGCTTTTTTTACCAGATTTCATTGGTATACTATTTTAAATGTAGTATCTTAGAGGCTGGCAGTCTACAATCTATGAATTCAGTGAGATTTCTGAAAGTTTTTGATGCAGTCTCTGGAGACAATTGCAAAAATATTACGAGAATGCATAACATAAAACTTTTAAATGCCTCTGATGAAAGATACATTGTTGTTTAGAAAAAATTGATAGCCTATCTGAAAATCCACACGCATGAGCATACAAAATGAAATTAAATATATGCAGATCCTAATTTGATATCAGTCAATACTCTGAATGTCCCAAACTACTTGCTTTTTTCTTTTTTTTTTAAGAATTCTTGTTTTGCAAATATCATTATGCTTCAGAATAGATAAGTTGCTAAATATCCTTGTCAGCTGTTGGAATCTGTTAAGTTATTGGAATCTACATATACATGTTTCAACCATTCTGGAATTACTATTCACAATAAATACTGTGTCAAGGCTTATGCCTTGTTTAATATCATATGGCAGTAGCATGGAATTGAATGCATGTATGTACGTTTGTAGGTGTGTATGTAAAAGCTTGAACAGCCTCCTCTTCCCTGAAATGAACTGATTGATTTGGAATGCCTTCCAATTTTGTTTTAAAGGAAGTAGAGGCACAATCCACTAATACAAAAAAATAAATTGTGAAAAATCTGAAGGAATTAACTAATGTATACCATGCCAGCATGGAACCTAGTTAATCCTCATCTTATGAATGAACTACCCCATAATGAATGTAGGCAGGAATGTTCTATTATTGCCTAAGAAAGTGCTATAGGGAGATAGACAAAGAGCTGGGAGACTGACTAAAGAACCTGCAAGCTTCAACTTTCAGCAGAAGGTGACATAATCTCTGGCTAGGGAAATTAAAGGAGTTGCAGATAACAAGTCTCAATATTACATCCCTTGGAGGGAAATGTTCACTATAGGCAAAGAATCCTTTAAAGTACACGCTGAAAACATTTCCCCATTCTTCATCTGTTGTAAGGGCAAGACTGGATATATGGTATCCCAAAAGAGTTCCACGGCCATTCTGATTCTAGCAGCTAACAAAAGATGAATGTTTTCAAGTAGCCTTGAGACAAATATTTTCAAAAATCTTGTACATCTCTTGCAATGCACTTTGAGATTATATCTCTCCTTTTCTCTCTATCACTGGTGTCAAAGAAAAGCCAGATTTTCCATATTTCTCCATATTTAATGTTTCTGTGGCTGAATTTCTTTCTGCTCATATTATGAGAAAAACATGAGAAATTCTATAGTTATTTGCACTGGCTACATTCAATTGGGGGCAGCTATTTCTAACACAAAGAGGCCTGTATTGTATATGTAGTAAAATTTGTGGCAAGATCTACGTAGAATTACAATTTGAAGATCTACTGTTGGAAGGCTAATTTTGTTTTCTCCCACATAAGTTCTTCATTTGAAGTTAATTTCAGAGGAATAGTTATCATCTATCAGTCATTTTTTTTTTAAAAAATAACTATTTTATAATATGCCTGCCTGAAACTAAATGGTAAATATAAAAAGTGTATCTGAATCCTTAGCTAAGCACAACAGTCTGAATGTATAGGAATCATGAGCCATTATTTTAAAGACCTAATTTCTTCAAATTATTTGGACATTTGAATTTACCCACCTTTTAGACTCTATATAAAATACTTGCCGTCCCAACGAGGAAGAAATGTATAAATGCTTGTGGTCAACTTTTATTTTTAAAAATGAACAAAACTTAATTTTTTTGGTAATGTTTTTTCTGTTTTTGGATATACATCAATATCATTATATGAATGGTGAGACAACTGGGTATCATTTATTTAAATAATAATAATATTTGTTATGTTAATCATGTAATTATGATGTTATTCATATTTGTATTAGAGTGTGTTCTTTCATTGTTTAGTTGTTCAATGTTTTTGTGCGCTGTTCCAATAACAAGTACAATATTATTTAAACATACATAATACCATCGTTCAACATCTAATCTTTACATCAAATTATTACTTCTAGTATATTATATAAAATGTGTATAATAATATTCCCCCTTGATCTTGTTTCTACCTCTATTTTCACTCTCAGTAAAGCCAATCTTATATTAAACAGCATTCCTTTTCCAACTATCATCTCTTGTTCCCTTTAATATTTCAATTCTTATTCGTTTTTTGACTTACCTCCCACACTCCTCCCTTGGGTCTTTGTCTCTGTCTACATTTTTCCTATTTGTCCCAAATATTTTTCCATCTCTACTATCTTTTGCTGCTGGGCCTCTGGAGGATCTGCCCAGGCCTCTATCTTCTCTTCAAAAATATCTTTATTTTTATCCAATCCCATTTTTTGATCTCTTAATATATATTGTCCCTGATTTGATTCATAAGTCTTTATTGTCTCCTCCTTCTTCTCTTCTTGTTTTATTTGTTGATTTATCTGTTCTATCTTTTTCTCTGGTCTTTCTATTATCTCCTCTATTTCCTGTGTTTTATTATCTTTATTTGTTATCCCTTGTTGAACATTTTTTGATTTCCCCACAATGTCATGCATTAATTTTTTTATCTCCCTGTTCTTTGTCAACATATCATAGGTACTTTGGAGCATCAACACCATTTCTTTTTGAAATCCACTCATCTCCCTCTGATGTAACATCTTGTCTTATTTTGATAGGTCCAAATATTCTTCAATAGCCTATCAGTAGTCTGTCACCACCCCGAAGTCTCAATTGTCTATGACCTCAGAAAGCCAGCTTAAAAGCTGTTCACTTAATCCTGGCATTGCTCCTCAGGGGAATGCAATAGTTATAGTTCTTTCTATCCCACAGTTAGTCAATTAGTTCAATTTAAGTAAACCAGGAATATTTCCAAATGTTTCCTTAAGTCCACTCTGTAAGTTCAGTCATAAATTATTTATTTCAATAAATCAGTCATTTAAAAGTCATTTCTTTAGATGTCTTCCATAATCTCATACTTAAATTTCCAATAACTATGAAGCAAATAAATATAGAACAGTAGATAGCACAGCAGTCCTCCACATATTATTTATTTCCCTCTTTCCCCTTTTATTTTATAAGTACTTTCTCAAGGTTGTAGGACTTTAGTATATATCCCATGTACCAATAGATTGCACTTTCAGCTTAAATGTCAACATTGCACAAAATCTGACAAATATTTATTTCAGGTTTTTTTGCAAATAGTCAATATTAAAACAAATAATTCCAGCATTTAAAATGCCTTACCAAAATATTACCACTAAAGTTTAAAAATCCAACCTTTCTACATTTTAAAGATTTTGCATTCTTCTTTTAGTTCCTTTTCTTTGGGGTTTATAATTTTTCTCTCTGTAATTATTTGCCACTTTGACAAGTATTTCAGAGAGTCTTTTTTCCAGGGTTGAATTCCTTTGGGATTAGGTTCTAGAAAAAAAAAAAAAGAATCATCTCACCGAGTTCCAATCACTGTTTATCTACACTGTGCCAGCACATTCTTTGTTACTTTGGGTGCCCCAGTTTCACAGCAGCCATAATGGCTGCCTCTCCTCTTCATTGTTGGATGAGGGGGAATCCCTGGGACCAGCTGAAGAGCTGCTGCTCTCCACAATCTGCAGGGTGCCTCTCCTTTCTTCGCCACCCCTACAGGGTGACTTTAGCCCCTATTTATTTCCTAGTGGTTTCCTTCAGTTAGTGTTCTAATGATAGAAGATCCTTTCTTTCATATTTAGAAGTCAAAATTAACTATGACTATTTCTCTTTCTTTCAAACATACCATTGATCACAAGAGATGCTTCTCCCTTAATTAACACTGCTGATTGTTGTAATATAAATTGTCCCAAGGTCTCTGGGATGTGAATAATTTTCAGAAGTGCTTGATCTTTATATAAGTAAATGCAAATTCATATTCATGGAATTGGTTAGGACTAACTTTCTGCATCAAAGACACATTTTTATTTCTGAAATACATCAGTGATATCACTTTAATATCATAAAAAATGCCATTTTTCTTGAATGCTTATTGATGAACAGAACAATGTACATGGTTTCTAAGGTTTTTGAGTAATTGTGTAGTCTTTGGGAGGACAATGCTTGCTAAATATCTATCATCACACATAGTTATTGGGTCCTATAAAATATGGTGTGAGGAACAGCCATTAACCAAATGACTACACTGCAACCATGAGTTTCAATTTTTTCTTGTATCTTGGATGTTGTTCTCGGTAATAATGTTCCTCTTAATAACTTCTACTGTGCTATTATTACATAAGTCTGTCAATATTCACTTTAAAGCAGTACAAAGTCCATATTTGCAGAATAAAATATTCATCTCTCAAACATTTGCATTATATTACAGTGGTGCATTCCACTTTCCTTTCTGCTTGACTTTCTTTTCTTCTGCCTTCACTGTATTTGATGTCATCTCCTTATACATGGCTGCAGTTACAGAGATTTTTTTAAAAATCATCTCAAATTTTCTATTGTGTTGAAATACAAAATTCTACAAATCTCATAGAAAACAAAACTAAAGAGTAGTGAGTGCTCAAGAAAGAAGGAAAGAAGGAAAGAAAGAAAGAAAGAAAGAAAGAAAGAAAGAAAGAAAGAAAGAAAGAAAGAAAGAAAGAAAGAAAGAAAGAAAATGGCAATGAATGAAACAATGTTTGAAATGAAAATGGAAGTAAAGTGAAGATGTGACAACATGAATCATTTTACTCTATTCTAATAGACTAACAGCCTTGCAAAAAGGAAGAATGTACGGCCAAAGAATCATAAACTTTTGAGCATTTTGTCAAGCAGAACTTTCTACCAATATCAAGACCTTGACAGAGATAAGCAATTTTTCTGGAAATCAAGGGCTACTAGAGCACAAAATTGGTGGGATTATATTATACAAGTGGATGAGAAAAGAATTGTGGATGCTTCCCCTACTTTTCATGTATGATGATTTGCAACAATTCTGGTTAAATGGGATACAAATCCTGCAAAAAAAGGATTTATACATAAGCAATGGATGGAAACTAGTCAGGGAAAGAAGCAACCTGGAATTAAGGAAAAAATTTCCTGACAGTGAGAACAGTTAACCAGTGAAACAGTTTACATTGCGAAGTTGTGGGTGCTCCATCACTGGAGGTTTTTAAGAAAAGTCTGCACAGCCACTTGTCTGAAGTGGTATGGGGTCTCCTGCTTGAGCAGGGGGTTGGAATATAGGACCTCCAAGGACTGTTTCAGCTCTATTCTGATTGAATGATTGATTGATTGATTTAAGTATAATCCTATGATTATAAACAGCCAACCTCTGGTCTAGGCCTTAAGCTAAGATCTTCCTCAAAAGATGACTTTCAGATGTGTTATTGTTAGTAACAACACACAGAATTATCAGAGAAAGGGGACAATCCAATCTCACCAGTGGCTAGTTTAAGTAGAGGGTAGCCTGCTAATTCTACTGGTCAACTATTTGGCGTAATCTCTGCTTATATACGTAATTGCTCCTGGGCTCCATATTAGCATTTCTACAAAGTTACTTGGTTGATGGTTGCCACTCAATACCTAAAGTATGCACTACTTCAGAAAATTGACAAAAAGGTCAGAATGACAGAAAACAGCTTAAGGAATTTCAGATACTAAGCAAGAAGAACATTTCAAAAAAATGATGTTTTGTGCTTAGATGTGCTCAGTACAAATTAACTCCCTTCCCCACCTGTCTTCTACTTTCAAATGATTAGTACAAACCACTACATTTATTTTGTGACAAGAGTAATATCAGATGAGAGTTAAAAGGAAGGAAAAAAACCAAAATCTATAAAATGTAGAATACTGTATAATGTACAACAATTTATACATGTTCATATTTAAAAATGATGCTAATGATAATGTTTTATGCAAAGAATACATGAATGAAACAAGCAAGTGTAAATACATACACTAATTCAACTAACTTTATTTTGTTTAAATACAATATACTAAAATATATTGCTAAAGAATGACCGAATAAAAGAATAAAAAATGAAAGGGATGGGATGGGATATGAAAGGTGACAAACAGAAACTAGAAAAACACTTTAATTGGATAGTAGATCAAGTGAAAACATGATTGAGAATGGTGAAAATATAAATTGGTTGGTGGCAAAGGGAGCATCACTACACAGCCACCCAGTATCAGCTCATTCCATGTCAATTGTAGGCTTTATGCTGAATCAGCGCTCAACTAGAATTTGTATTTTTATTATCTCATTTTGTTCTGCAGCAACCTCTTGTCCTCAGGTCACAAATTTGAATTATCAATTACAGACAAACTATGCCCTTGGACATAAGATATCTAAGGTTTCCTATTAAAATCAGCATAGTAATGCAATGCTACTTAACATAAACTTACCAGTGGTTACATACTTGTTTCATCAGCAATGAACTGAAAGACTGAAGGACTAGCTTATGAACTGATTGTTATGAAGAAATTCTATCTATATTGTTTTTTAAAGTTGATAATAATTTGATGATCATCATCATCATAACATCTTCATGATGTTATCAACTTGAAGCAATACAGCAGTGACACAAAGTCATGGAAAGTCATTCAATAGCATCATTTTGTTCTCTAGAATTACACAGTCACATTTCTTCACACAATACAGCTTGAATATATGTTTCTCTAGAATTACCATTCAGCACAGTAACCCTCTGAAGTTTTGTGTAGCTGTATACTTTAATAGTGCTCCAAAATTCAATGTATCCAGCAGAGTATACCAGCAGGAATATCCATTTCTAAACACAATCTTTCATTAGGGTGGAGAGAACATAACTAAATCAGATCTTATATCCAATGTCTTGTTTTTTTTTCTGTTACTGCCTTTCAATGACCAGTGGGAGAACTTGGGGTAAATGAGAGAAGAAAAAGTGATCGGTAAGTGATATGATTACCATGCTCAAAGAAAAGCTTAAGTCTTCAGTGCCATACTTAAGGCCAATAAACATCTGTCTATGTTATGTTCTGCCTCAAGAAACCATAACACTCCATGGGGGTTCTGCAATCAAAAGGGAACCTTTTAAATTTAAAGAGCGTTTAAAAAATCAGAATAATAAGCATTAGATTTGAAGTAACTCAAAATGTGTCACTTGTGATGCAAACTTTTATACTCATAGCTGATCTGAAGAACTTTTGGACTTCAGGTCTCCATTACTTATGGAAAAAGCAAAAGTGCCAGGATTTGTCTGACGACTCACTTTGTTGTCAGTTTCACTTCTTCATTTTATTAGACTTCTGTCATACCTTGTTAACTGTTAATACTATGGCTTTATTTCTTTTTGTTTCAAGGCAAGTTTACCTTAATCACTTAAGTCACAATCAGAACAAATGGGAAATACCAATGTTGACAATAATCCTACATCATATTTCATAGTAATTGCTGCAAGGGAAGAATGAAACACTTGCAACATACAAGGTCCCTGCCAGCACTATAATTCTAAAAGCTATAAATTAAAATGTCTGAATTGTCTAGAATAAAGGTTAGGACACAAAATTGCATTAAGCAGTTTTTCTTTTCCTATCTCTCTTGTATAAACATTTTAATTTATTTAATGGGGAAAGCATTAGCGATGCTACCTTGAGTTTTCTAAAAAAAAAAAAAAAGCAGATGCATCATTCCCCCCCACCCCCAATGAGGCAATACTTTGAGATGGGTGTGAGTCTTATGTGCTGTGCTCTGAGGCAGATGAGAGCTATACTAGAGGCTCAACCAACTAGAGGCTCAACTCAACAAGTCTCATTAGAAAAGTCAAAGAAAGTCTCTCCGATAAAAAATATGGTGAGATCTAAATTACAGAAACCCATACTGGTTTGGTCATCACCTGGGTCAAAAAGGACTGCACTAGATGTTGAAATTACTGCAAAATGTAGACACCAAACCAATAGTAACACCGGTTGAATCCCACCCCTGAATATAAAGATCTGCAAATAGAAATAGAATGACTATGGCAGAAGCAAGCAAAGATAGTCCCAATAGTAATAGACACCCTGGGTGCAATCCCAAAACAGCTGGAGCACCATCTGAATACAATTGGCATTGACAAATTCACCATCAGTGAGTTGCAAAAGGCAGCTTTAATTAGAATAGCTTAAATCCTGTGATGATATCTGTATTCTTGGAAATGGCTTGATAGGTAGGCAAAAATGCTAAATCCAGCCTGAACATCTGTCTGACAGTACAATGAGAGAAGAAGAAGAAGAAGAAGAAGAAGAAGAAGAAGAAGAAGAAGAAGAAGAAGAAGAAGAAGAAGAAGAAGAAGAAGAAGAAGAAGAAGAAGAAGAAGAAGAAGAAGAAGAAGAAGAAGAAGAAGAAGAAGAAGAAGAAGTAGTAGTAGTAGTAGTAAGGATTTCCCTGGAAGTTTAGTGGTTAAGATTCAGTCCCTAGTAGACTACTGGTATAGTGATTAGGTTTTGGGCCCTAGTGGTCTAGTGTTTAGGATTTGATTACTGATGGTATAGTGATTAGAATTTCCCTGGTGGTATAGTGGTTAGGATTCAATCCCTAGTGGTCTAGTAGTTAGGATTCAGTCCATGGCGGTACAGTTGTTAAGATTCGATCCCTGGTGATCCAGTGATTAGGATTTGATCCCTTGTGATCTAATAGTAAATATTAAGCTCATGGTGGTCTAATGGTTAGGATTTGTTCCCTGAGCTCCAGTGGTTAGAATTAGATTCCTGGTAGTCCAGTGGTTAGGATTCAATCCCTGATAGTCTAGTGGTTAGAATTTCCATGGTGGTCTAGTGGTTAGGATTCGGTTCCTGGTGGTCCAATGATTAGGATTCAGTCCTTGGTGGTTTAGTGGTTAGGATTTGATCCCTGGGGGCCCGGTGATTAGGATTTGGTCTCTGGTAGTCTGGTGGTTAGAATTTCTCTGGTGGTCTATTGGTTAGAATTCAGTCCCTGGTGCTCCAGTGGTCAAGAATTGGTTCCTGGTGCTCCAGTGGCTAGGATTTTGTCCCTTATGCTCCAGTGGTTAGGATATAGTCCCTGGTGGTTCAGTGGTTAGGATTCAGTCCCTGGTGGTGATCCAGTGGTTAGGATTCAGAACTCTCATCACTGTATTCTAAGTTCAATTCCCAATTGGGTAATCTATTTTCCCCCAGTGAGATACTAGTTTGATGTGATTGTGGGTCTTGTCTGCTTTGAGGAAAAAGAGAGCTATGCCAGAATTTTTAGCACACAGATAGAGCTCACCAGAGGTGTTAGACAAAGATAAAAAGATATGGTGAGATATAAATTACAGAAATTCATACTGGCTCAGTTTTCATCTGGGTTAACAAGAACCATGCTAGATGCTGGAGTTCCTGTATATCTGGTGAAAACTGGGCTACAGGACTGAGGACTGTTAGCTGAGGAATCAGGGCCAGCAGTTGCAGACCTACTGGAATGAAAAGTGTTTACTCGTGCCAACTATACAGTGATTAAAAACAAAGAAATTATGATCTGTCATTATAGTTCAAGTCAAACAACAAGATGATATTTAAAATGAATGTACCAATTCTGGGAAGAACAATATCCAATATCAGAAATAGCAGAACAGAGGCTAGTAGAGAAATGTAGATTTATAATACAAAATAAAATATTCACAGAAATCAAAACCTTGCCAGAAGTAACTCAGACTGTAGAGTCAAATCAGATGGAATTGGCAGTGGAGGAATCCAACAAAGATTGTTTTCATTTGGAAACAAGGCACCCTCTCCTTTGGCTCAGAAAGAACAAAGCTATCTAACTAAAGAAGTAGAAGAATTTAAACAAAGAATAACTGAGCATCTAGAACAGCACAAAAACATCAAAATAAGGCTGCCTGCAGTGAGGTTTGTTCCAAAGAAACAGCTAGCCCAAGCATTAAAAGATGGAAATACTGCAATATCAAGCACCATCAATGTAAAAAACAACCAACTAAGGTAAACTGCTCCAAACTTGATTGCAGAAAATATGACTTCAGCAACAGAGTTGTCAATGCCTGGAATGCACTACCTGATTCTGTGGTTTCTTCACCAAATCCCTGAAACTTTAATCTTAGACTGTCTGATATTGACCTCACCCCATTCCTAAGATGTCTGTAAGGGGCATGCATAAGCACAACAACATGCCTACTGTCCCTGTCCTAATGTCCCCTTTTATTCACACCCATTTCATGTAATCATAACCATGTTCTAATTATATCTGTTATCTAATACATGCTTGACAAATAAATAAAATAAAATAATAAAATAAATAAATAAATAAATAAAAATAAATGCACAGCACAGCTGCAATTATAACTGAATAGCTGGGATGCAAAATAAACAAAGAAGGAAAAAAGCCAAACAGTGTGCCACCAAAATGGAAGATCAGACTGGAAAATAAGAATAGCAAGTTGAGGCAAGCAATTTCCATGCCCCATGGAAATAACATCAAGAGTTTGGATGAAGAAGATTACTACAAATAATTTACAAATAACTTAGCATCTTTCAGGCTGGCAACAGAAGTCTGGATAGTGAACATTAACATACCTGGAGACAGCAAAACATCTATGGAAATTCTCAATCATCCAGGTCCTGGTTGTCCCAAAAGCGCTTTTCCCAAAAGGCTACTGGACTTCCTTGATTTTTTTCTTTGAAAATATTTTGCTTCTCATCCAAGAAGCTTCTTCAGTTCAGAAGAAGTTTCAGAACTGAAGAAGCTTCTTGGATGAGAAGCAAAACATTTTCAAAGAAAAAAAGAATAAAGTCCAGTTGTCTTTTGGAAAAAGCACCTTTGAGATGAGAGGATAAACTGGAGAAATTCACAAAATACAAAGATCTACAAATAGAAATAAATTGACTATGACAAAAGAAAGCAAAGATAGTAGTAATATTAATAGGGTACATGGGGTGAAATCCCCAAACAACTAGAACATCATTGGCATTAACAAAATCACCATCAATGGCAGTTCTACCTGGAACAGTTTACATCCTTCAGTGATAGCTTTAATTTTATTAAACAACAATATTTGCCTATCATAGGTTCTTGGGAGGGACTGAATAGTTGGATAACAATGCCAAATTCAGTTTAAACATCTGTCTGACGATGTGACCAAGCAAAATAATGATAAACCTAAGATATATTGTCTTTCTGAAAAAAACACCCAGTTTTTCCCCTCTAATGTTTGAAGAAAAAATACTCAGATTAGAACCATTCTAAATTTTTAAAAAAGCATTATTGTTGTGTTTAAAGTTAGTAACTTTGTTTCGATAAGTGTAACTTATTTGAGAGAATGCTGCCCTTTTCCAATATGGATTAGTGATACTTCTTTCCCTTTGGTAAAATGAAGTGGAGAAATGATACTCAAAATCTCTGAGAAACATTTTTCATGTAGTACAACACATTTTATACTCCATTTCTTTTACCAAGGATCCTTAATCTTTCTTCATTTCTGCTGGATGTCCACAGTTCACTTTTCATGTATTTCCCCTAGCAAACATGATAAGGGAGAGTTATACAGCCAGAAAAAGTGGCATTTTCCCAAATTATAGTAGTTTACACAGTTAAATCTACTTTGAAATGATGAAGATCACCGCTTATCTGGCTTTCCCCACTGTTTGCCTGTTCTAATGCACTCTCCTACTCTTCATTGATTGAGGCTGCTTTTTCTTTACTACATTACTTTGATTTCTAATGATCCTTGAGTGTTCACTACTGCAATGTCAAGTAATCAATCATACTTGGCTATTATCATGCTAATAAAAATATAGAGATAGTGGTATCTGCAGGGGAAATCAAGACAATAGAATGACTTAAATAACATTGTGCTGCTGCAATACCAGCTTCACACCTTCCCCATGTGACAACATGTGCAAACCTCCAACAGTGCCCTGCTTTGGTCCTTTTGACAAAAGCAGAAAGCTGCAATAAACATTCATGAATAAATGAAAATATTAGTTTACTATTATTTTACACTATTTATATAATAGCTTTCCTTGTGATGGTCTCTAGATGATGGCTTTGGTGTGGTGTCTGTCTGGACAGAATTCATTTCTAGACAGGACATAGAAGATGAAAAATCTACTTGTCATTGTGAAATCATTCAGCTTTGTTGTCTCTGAACACTACATTTTCTTAGGTGAAGTCTGATATAATTGGCTTTCCCAGAAAGAACCATCTCAACATTGTCATGACTTGTTTTTTATTATATTGGTAGCTTGTTGGCAATAAGTTAATTAGCAAAGGCAGCAGAACTGACTGGCATAGAACAAAAGTCAATCATAGTTTCTCTCCTTCATTGTGAAAAGCAGAAAGTGTTTGGAGTGTTGACTGTCAGTGCAAGCTTGGCAGATGTTGAATTATTATAATGTAAAGAGACTCAATCTGCCCTTGTCATGTGCAGTATGTAATATAATATGTAGGTCATAAAATTTGACCAAGAGTGCATATTGTTAAGCTGATACGTTCTGAGTACAATTAAAATAGTTGAAATATAAGTTGATCTTCCACTAAAGTTATGGCTTGGGGCAGGTCACATTAATTAATACTCAAAGTAATATTAACCTAGGCATCCAAAAATAGTTCTTTAATAAAGTGACAAAACCCATCAGCTGCTTACTTATGTTAATATCAATAAGCCCATCTTATAACTCAAGTCCTATCCATTCATTCTTCTCCATACATAGAATTTAAATTAAAAATTTATAGATTGTCTATAACAGGGATGTCAAACTCACGTCATCATGGCATCACATGATGTATTGGTACTTTTCCCCCCTTCTCTAAACTGGTTGTTGTTGTTGTGGTTCGCCGGCAGCCTGTGCAGATGGCAGTGGAATCAGACAGTGAGGAAGAATGGAGACCAGGAGTCTGGGAGTCTGGAGAGGACTCAGGTGAGGGTCCTGCATCCAATGCAGAAATGGAGCCAGGACCATCTGGGAGTGGGGTGCTGACTCCAGAACCTCCAGAATCTGGAAGCAGCGAGGCCAAGGAACAAGGGGAGCCTGCTCCCAGTGTGCGTGTGTACAGAGCTGCTAGAAGGCAAGAGCAGCTGAGACAAAAGGGATGACTCAGGAGTAAAGCTTAGAGGTGATTGCCCTTCCCAGAAGGTATAAAGGACAGGCAAAGGTGAAGAAACCTTTGTAGGAAGCAAAGTTGTTCGTTCTGTTCAAATTAATTCTTGAAGTTCTGTGTGGACTTTGTACTTTGGTTGTTGTTGGTTTTTTTATAATTCATTTGGCACTCTAATTGTTGGCAGCAATTCAAAGGAAAGAAAGGTGAGTGCTTATCTTGAAGGGACTGTTTGGGACTCATTACCAGCTGGGAATGAACATAATTCCCAGTGTTGAAATAAAACAAGTGGTTTTAACTAAGTGTGTGCTTAATTATGGTCTCAGGAAGCCTTGGTCAGAACAGGTGTGGACATGGACAGCATGTAACATAACCTGGGCCATGGGCCAGGAGTTTGATAGCCCTGGTCTATAAGAATCCCAGGAGCAATAGGAAATAGGAATATCTGTTTGTTTTCTGAAGCATTTTGGAATCATCTAACTAAATTGTGACTTTGAAGCAGACCATGATATAATAATTTAATCAAAGCTTCATTGAGTCAGCCTTTCAAAGCTTCAAACTTAGGGATGTTATATGTGATTATGTTATATATGATTTTAACACAGTGGGCCATTCAGTCATGTAGTGTCCATACACACTACTAGAAAGAATGATATCTCATTCAGTTGTTTAATTAGTGATCTCTAACATATGATATCATGAAATAATTACTTCACTTAGAATAATTTATTGTTCTTTAGAGTTACTTATAGACCTCAAATTGAACCTGATTTCAGAAAAGCAGATGGGTTTTTTTTTTTTAAAAAAAGTTTCCCTTACAATGCAGAAACAATTTGAAATATTTTCATCCCACTCTGTCAGAGGAAGAATTTTTTTAATATAATTATTGTTTGTTAACGCCCATATTTAAGCACCAACAGTATGATCAATCAGCAAGAGTACCAATTAGTGTTAGCTTTGATTATAGTCTTTCAGTAACAATTTCAGTCATTAGGAACTGAGCTGAAACTTCCATTTCATTTCACATAACAATTTCAGTCATTAGGAACTGAGCTGCAACTTCCATTTCATTTCACATACACAATGACACCAAATAATAATCAGATGGGTTTGTTGACCTTTATGTAGCACAAAAGTAGAAGACAGTGAAATATTATTAGCTGGAATTTGTTTCACAAGACATATGGTGATTTGCATAAACTCATATTTACTTTACTAAGTGTTTACTTAAGCAGCATAATATTTCATTGTTATGTTTTCTCTCAATAAGCAGTATGATACTTAGAAAGAAATTTGTATTGGAAACAAAAATGTCTACCATCATGTTAAACAAAAAATGCAGTCCCAACTGTTTCACATATTTTGAAAAGGACTAAAGTTGACGAACTTTCGTGTACCACGTATGCTTTCATGCAATGTCATAAATAATTCCTAACTATTGAACTTATCACGAATTCATAAATAAGTGCTTGCATTTATTCTCCTAGCGCTAGGACAGAAATCATTTTTTTTAATTCAAAGGTCAACTGTTAATCTCAGAAAGTTCTTGGAGTTCACATTTACTAAATTCCATGTGAGTGTGCTCCAAAGGTACAAATCTAATTTTATATAAATATTTTAATGTAATTACATAAACACTTACCATTCAGACACCATTTTCAAAAAATTTATAAAAAGCCAAGTTTGTCTTCTGGGGGTTGTTCCAAATGGAAACAACCTCTCAGATATGATTTGTCATTGCCTTTTTCTGGGATTTTTTCCCAACTATTCAATCTATGCAACATGGACACCATCCTAAAATAACACGTGTTTGCAATGTATGCATTCAATTAGCAAATATTTACCATGAAATGAGGACCGAGCTTTGGATTTATATTTGTTTTCATCCTTAGCATAAATTATAAGGGTCTGTAAATGGGCTTTGTCTCAGGCAAGATGAAGTGGCTCTGGATTTTAGGCCCTGCACTCCACCCTGGATTTGGAGACTTGCATAAAGGGACCTCCCTTAGAGTCATTGCTTTTGCATGAACAGCAGATAGCCAGGAGTAACTTTGTAAATTCTATCTTGTGTGCCAATTCCACCCATTCTTGGATTGGAGCAGTGGTGGGATTCAAACTTTTTAAATACTGGTTCTGTGGGCATGGCGTGGCTGGGTGGGCATGGGTTGGTGGGTATGGCAGGGGAAGGATACTGTAAAATCTCCATTCTCTCCTCTCCCCATTAACCTGCTTTCCAGCTCCATTCTCCTGTGCAGGGCAATAAAAGAAGACCCAGATGATCAGCTGGGACTCAGGAGGAAGAGAATAGATGGGGGCAGGGCCATTCAGAGGTGGTATTTGCTGGTTCTCCGAACTACTCAAAATTATCGCTACCGGTTCTCCAGAACTGGTCAGAACCTGCTGAATACCAACTCTGGATTGGAGGCTCTGCTCATAGTTACTTATTCCTTGGTCACCTGCTTATATTACTGAATTGTGCTATACACCTTTGAAAACCATTCAGAAACTGTAAATGATCCAGAATATGGCATCTCAGGTAATTATCAGTGCCTTATACTGTGCCCAAATAATACCACTACTTTGCAAGGTGCAGTGGTTTATTTATTTTTATCTAATTTATGTTCACTCACAGTCAAGTAACTCTGGACAGCATGCAACAGAATATACATCCAGTATATACCCAGTATACAGAATACCCAATAGAAAACATGGTTCTAATACAAGTTCTACTTACCATCAATAAAGACTTACCAGCACAAAACCAACATTTCCTTTAATTGCCTATTTCCAATTGTGTCTGCATGTCCTGTGAGTTCTGAAAACTGAACATTATTCAGGTTTCCTCTAAGATGTAGTGTTTCAGTATCTAATGCAACCTTGAGAGTTTTCCTTCTCTTTCATAGCACTTATCCTCTGGAATAACATATGCATGAGATTTGCACAGGTTCTATCCTGTTGGCCTTCTAAATGGAATTTGTTCTTTTTTTTTTTTCCTCAGCACTGGCCAAGATGTTGGCTAGTCTCATCTGGTAAGTAGTTTATCTTTTACCATGTTTGAGCTCAGCCTTATTGTGTTGTTTTATGTTCTACTTTCAGATTTTTTTTTTCATGTTAATTGTTTCACTGAACATTGTTCATGTTTTAATCCTACATTAGCAATTTACAACTTCGGCAGTCATACAAACTACAAAATCAAATAATCCTGAACAAATTTTAAACCTCAAAAATACAACTCAAGACTTGTAAAAGGTTTCTCTTCCTTGCACAAGGAAGCTGGTATATCAAAAAATCCCCCCCCCCCGCCCCAATTACTGCTGGTTGGAACCTTGGGAACAATAAGTATATATTACTTTTAAACTATTCCACAAAAATATACTATTTTTCATAATGCATAAATAGGACTATGATGACGTGAGCAAATTTCCGTGAACATTTATCTTCAAACCAGATTTATGAACAATATTCCAAAAAAAGGGCAATTACATACTTCTTAAAATTAATTGCCAGGTGGTTTAAATTTGATTTTGTAGGAATATAATGACTTTTGACTTTACAATATAAGTTCTACAATAAATGAGGATTTAAAAAGATCACACCTACTAAACTCACTTTAAAGTAACTACGGAAGGAAGGAAGAACAAACTAAAGCACTGATTTTTGAATCAGGAATGAGTACCAACAAAAGAGAATAATTTTGTTTTAAAGAGATAAACTATATAAAACATGCTTTAAATGTAGCAACACATGGTCTAAACAATATGACTCATTTTTAATCTAAATTATATTCCTGTGGATTCAGATAACTAGCCTGTTTCTCTGCTTTACTGGTGGCAACTTTTGACATTGCAAGAAAATATTTCACTGGACAATTTATATTGTGATTAGGTTACTATTTTCAGTTTACTGTCCTCTTAAAAGGTAAAGATGGTTTGTATATATGCAGTATATCATGCAGTAAAGAACAGGGAGATCAGGGTCATCAATAACAGCAAAATTCATATATTCTGAACATAAAAATTATTGATGCTGGTTAGATTTAAAAACATGGGCTAATGTTTCCTCCAGTTCCTCCCAGGCTGCTCTGTACTTCACTGAAAAACTGTTTACCATCTTGCTTCATCAGTTAGAATAGGCCTTTTAAGGAGAGAAAGGCCGTAGGGGTTATTGTCTGGATGCCATTGGAACCTATTAGATGGATCAATATTTTCCATCCAAAGCATCAAAGCATATTTAAAATAGAATTGTAAGTTCATTCAATAGTTGAAGTATCCCAACACATATCAAACTGCTGGCTGCTGGGTTAATGACAAGAAATAATGGAGTCCCACCACCCCACCAAAAACACCAACAACTATACTACCCAATAATCATTTAGTAGAAAGCAAAAGAGTATGCAGGAGGATGAGAAATGTTCCAATAAACCTTCTGATGATTAAAAATAAGTGCTGCTACAGAAATCTGAGCAGCATAGTAATATTTGTCATGCTTTCATGCTGGATTTCTACCTGTCCATGTTGAGGTCTAAAGGACAATATTCTATCAGTCACTTTTGAAAGATGGAATCTGACAAACAACTAAATTTGTATTTGAGAGTGTGTGTTGCTGAATACACTAAGAATGACACATATTTGATTAATTCTTGCCCTGAGCATATGTAGACCAGCCTGAAGTCCATGTCAAAGAATGCATTCTGAGTCAGACAAAGCTGCTCACATGAGTACTCCATCTAAACAAGATGAGTGGAGATAAAAATAAAAGAGGCAATACCAGGAGTGGCTGTGATCCAAACAGAGCTAATTAGGAACACAGTTGGTGGTGTAAGAAAGAAGGGGGTAGGACAGATGGTGCTGCTTTTTTTTAAAAAAAAATAAACACTTCTCTGACATCAGCTATGACAGCCAAAAGCTAAACCACAAAGGGTGCATATATTGCAAGGCAGAAAATGTCCCCAACAAACTGAATCATCACTGATTCTGTCTGTTTCTAACTTTCTATTTTTTTTTTCAGCAGCCTGCCTTCAGCTGTACATGTACTTGCAACTTATGGCTGACCTAAATAACGTTACATCTCTGATTCCTAACTGTACATGGCTTCTTGTGTTGTTTAACTAGAAACACCAATGTCACACTTAGAATGAAGCAAATAAAGGGAAAAATTATTGCACAAATTCCTTTGCTCTCTTTGCTTTAATGAAACTTACACTAAGTCCTCATTAATGAATAAGCAATGTTTCCTCCTCAATATATTTTATAAGGTTCCTGCCACAAGATAACTATTTTCTAATGTTGGATAGTAGTGAGATGGGCAAGTTAAACCAAAGAGTTTAACTCTGTCATTTGGCTGCCAAATTTAGGCTTGGCAAAGCAGATGGACAATCAGTCCAGCGTTCTCTTCTGCTACTCAAAGCTTACTAAAAAAAAAAAAAAAAAGATCATTGCAAAACAGTCATTCTTTGATGGAATAGATACAGTGATCTTCCCCTTGTAAAGGAAGATCAATGTAAAAAACCAAATTAATAAAAACTACAACAAATTTTGATCAAGGTTCATGGATCAAATAAAGCTACAAGTGAACCAATGCCTACAGACAAAGACATATCCCAGTGACTATGTAAATGGTGATACAAGGGAAGTCTAAAGCAAAGTACCCACTAAAATACAAAGTTGGTATTAAAAGAGACAAATTCTTTATAGCTGGAACTTAAATAGAGAGATTTGGTCAGTGCTGGAAAATAACTGATGCTAAGCAGCTGCTTCCCAATTTAGATTCTTCTGTTGCACCCAAGCACTCCTCCACCTTCCTGATTTTTCACATGAGGAAGTACCATTTCCGGGATGTAGATGAGATTCTGGTACAAGATCTAAAATGGTATGGCCTGAATCTCAAATGCTAATGCCACTTCCCCTCTATTGTTTGAGTTGGAACTTTCTGTGCCTGACTCCAGTTGCCTTGTCTTCGTCCTCCTTCTAACTGAGAATACCAGGGAAGTGATAATTGCACTTGAAGCTACTATTTACTCAGTGTAAAAACAAACAACAAATGGATGATTTAGCATAAATAAATGATTCTGCTTTCTTGTGCTATACTACAACAAATTAAACATTAAACAAATTATTCAATCTGGGATATTATTTGTATGTGGTATGGAAAGCATTGTTTCTGTGTGCTTGTTGGCTGTTCCTTAGACATCCCCTATTTTCTCCTTTTTATCACATAGTTAAGCATATCACACTATTGGGAGGTGCCTGCCACTTTGGAGAGACAATAGTTGTGCAATATTTTGGACACATAGTAGAGAACCCATATCAGTAGAGCTTTTTATGTACTTTCTGACTAGAACAGAAGTGTCATAATAGAGCAATAATTTGGGTTATCATGAATAAGTCATACAATTGCAGATGCAATGTGCAATTAACCTCACCTCTAGTCCAAGCATGTCAGCAGAGGTCATATTCAGCAGGTTCTGACCAGTTCTGGAGAACCAGTAGCAGAAATTTTGAGTGGTTCAGAGAACCGGCAAATACCACCTCTGACTGGCCGCCCCCATCTATTCTCTGCCTTCTGAGTCCCAGCTGATTGGCTGGGTCTTCTTTTGTTGTCATGCACAGGAGAACGGAGCTTGAAAGCAGGTTAGTGGGGTGGGGTAGGGTGGGAATGGAGATTTTACAGTATTCTTACCCTGCCACCAAGCCATGCCCATCAAGCCATGCTCACAGAATGGTAGTAAAAAAAAATGAATCCCACCACTGCACGCCAGTGACTTTATTGTCAATTAAAGGCATACTTTCCCCAAAAGGTGTTGTTTTTTTCTTTACTTTCCTCAATGGCATCATCACAGCTAGTTGATTTTTTTTTCTTAAGTGTGTTTTTTTTTTAAAAAAGCAAAACAAAGCCAAGAATAATATAGAAAAAGCTTGACACTTTTTTTTATACCCATACAAAGATTACATGTGCAGCAAGTTGTAATCCTTGGCTTTGCATTATTGCTTTGCAGGATTAAGAAGATAAATGTTCATTGCTTTTAATCCTCCCCATGATTTATGAGGCTCTGGGTAGCCTCTCCCCACCCCCTGAGAGTATATACAGAATATGTGGCTGTTCTATCTATGTCTTAAATTATAGATAAATCTGTGAAGTAAATGGAAGATTGTTGTCCTCTAACAGAGAAGCTTCCTTATGTCTCTGCAGTGGTCCCCTGATTGCCACAAAGAATGTTATTTCTTTGCTTGGTTATTAAGATCTTGGGGGAGAGAGATTCCATCAGAGTAGGTAGTATTATGAGGCCTTGGATGATCACTTGTCATGCTAATGTGAAAGCAACATGGCTATAACAGCAGCTGCATGAACTCATGAGAGAAACAGTTGAAAGTTTCTGCTTCTATCGTTGCACAACATATTCGGAGTTCTTGCTCATTGATGGGGTAATTAAGAGTTAAGCAAGATGTGCCTAATGTAAAGAAAGCATGATACATCAAACTAGTAATCACACCATTTTATCCTGGATTAGCCTTCCATTTTGCTTCCTGTTGTAATTACATCAGGTAAAAGCAAAATGTAAAAGATGTACTACGCCTTGCTTTTCTTTAAAAAAAACAGTAATCAGCCTAGGGTGCAAGAATAGAGCTTTCTAAATTGAAATTTACCAGAATTAGTTAGAAATTCTGGTAGTGTGAAATCTTGCAAAGTGAAGCAAGTTGAAGAGATGCATATAGGTATGTTCCCCTTCCTAGCTTGGTTACTTAGTTTAGGCCAATAATTGTGCAGAACAACATATCTATGATGAGCCTTCCATAGTTCCTAAAAAAAAAAAAATCTGAAATATATTAGATTCATATCAGGTAGTCAACAAATCAACACTAATGAAAGGAAAGTCCAATCCATTTTACAAATATAAATACCCACTGAACAAAAGAAATATGGCAATCCCTGTTTTGATTCATTCCTCTAAAGATCTAACTTTAATTTGCTTTCATACCTTGTGTTGATATGTCAGATAGGAATTTTTTACTTTTAGGACAACCTCACAAGAATGAGAAACACTAATAATGAATTTGTCAAAAAAAAGTTACTAAAAGAAAATATTACATAATAAAAAGGTGGCCAATAAATACAAATATTCACAAAAAAAGTGTACTTTTAAACTTTTAATGTGAATACTAGCCAACAATTATTTATAAAAAATGATTAACACAAGTAGAAGGTTAACTAAATGATATGTGAGTCTTCAGTTATTTAGATATAGTGTACAACATCATTCAGGGAAATGCCATCAGCTGGTAGATGTTCCTGTTGATGATGGAAATGCTATATGCCTAGAAAAACCAAGCCATGGAAACCCATAGGAAGATGGGTTTCTCTCATCTTCACTAAAGGAAAGGAATATATATCAGAACCGGCTGCCATGGTGGAAATTGGAACGTTCTGCAGTACGGAGAAATATATAGATCCAGATGCAAAGCTTTTGAATTTTATTTTTATATTTACATTTACTTGAAAACATACACTTAAAATATACTTTCCTGTTACTGTAAACAATGGTAAAGGAGAATAAATAGCATAATTACTTTGCTGGTTCTATGGATTTACCTTTAATCCTACCTCCAACAGCTACAAGTCCTTAAATTCTATTACATATTATTGGATATCAATTAAGATACAAATAAACTCATCTATAAAAATTTCTATTGTTTTGAAAGCTTTTCACTGCAGAATTAATTGTACAGGTGAAACTCGAAAAATTAGAATATCATGCAAAAGTTCATTTATTTCAGTAATGCAACTTAAAAGGTGAACCTAATATATGAGATAGACTCATTACATGCAAAGCAAGATAGTTCAAGCCGTGATTTGTCATAATTGTGATGATCATGGCTTACAGCTCATGAAAACCCCAAATCCACAGTCTCAGAAAATTAGAATAATGTGAAAAGGTTCAATATTCTAGGCTCAAAGTGTCCCACTCTAATCAGCCATAACACCTGCAAAAGGTTCCTGAGCCTTTAAATGGTCTCTCAGCCTGGTTCAGTAGGAATCACAATCATGGGAAAGATTGCTGACCTGACGGTTGTGCAGAAAACCATCATTGACACCCTCCATAAGGAGGGAAAGCCTCAAAAGGTAAATCGCAAAAGAAGTTGGATGTTCTCAAAGTGCTGTATCAAAGCACATTAATAGAAAGGTATGTGGAAGGGAAAAGTGTGGAAGAAAAAGGGGCACAAGCAGCAGGGATGACTGCAGCCTGGAGAGAATTGTCAGGAAAAGGCCATTTAAAAGTGTTGGGGACTTTCACAAGGCGTGGACTGAGGCTGGAGTCAATGCATCAAGAGCCACCACACACAGACGGATCCTGGACATGGGCTTCAAATGTCGTATTCCTCTTGTCAAGCCACTCCTGGACAACAAACATCAGAAGCATCTTACCTGGGCTAAAGAAAAACAGAACTGGTCTGTTGCTCAGTGGTCCAAAGTCATCTTTTCTGATGAGAGCAATTTTTGCATCTCATTTGAAAACCAAGGACCCAGAGTCTGAAGGAAGAATGGAGAGGCACACACTGCAAGATGCTTGATGTCCAGTGTGAAGTTTCCAGTCTGTGTTGATTTGGGGAGCCATGTCATCTGCTGGTGTTGGTCCACTGTGCTTCATTAAGTCCAGGGTCAATGCAGCCATCTATCAGGAGATTTTGGAGCACTTCTTGCTTCCTTCCGCAGATGAGCTTTATGAGGATGCTGACTTCATTTTCCAGCAGGATTTGGCACCTGCCCACATTGCCAAAAGCACCAAAAACTGGTTCAATGACCATGGAATTACTGTGCTTGATTGGCCAGAAAACTCACCTGACCTGAACCCCATAGAGAATCTATGGGACATTGCGAAGAGAAAGATGAGAGACATGAGACCAAACAATGCAGAAGAGCTGAAGGCCGCTATTGAAACATCCTGATCTTCCATAACACCTCAGTGGTGCCACAGGCTGATAGCTTCCAGCCATGCCACATTGAGGAAGTAATTGCTGCAAAAGGAGCCCAAACCAAGTACTGAGTACATATGCATGCTTATACTTTTCAGAGGTCCGATATCATTCTATGTACAATCCTTGTTTTATTGATTGCATGTAATATTCTAATTTTCTGACAATTTGGTGTTTTCATAAACTGTAAGCCATAATCATCACAATTATGACAAATCATGGCTTGAACTATTTTGCTTTGCATGTAATGAGTCTATCTCATATATTAGTTTCACCTTTTAAGTTGCATTACTGAAATAAATGAACTTTTGCATGATATTCGGATTTTTCGAGTTTCACCTGTAAAAAAGGGGGTTGATATATAGCCTGGTTAGTGGAGGTGTGTGGGTTTTTTTTTTGTTTTTTTGTTTTTGTTTTTTTACTTTCCAACACTTTTAGGATTGTAAGAGTCAGAAAAAGTTAAAAGGTGTTGGTGCATTTCTAATTTTGATTCCTATGGAAGCAACTTATACAATTGCTGTTGCTTTTCAGTACTTTGATCTATGCTGCGACAGTTTAGACCAATATTTAAGTTCAATATAAACGGATATTTAGTTGAGAAAGACATTTGCATAAGGGAACCCTTTGAAACGGGGTGTCAAACTCACGTCATCACAGTGGTGTCATGTGATATATAGGGACTTTTTTTCCCTTAACTAAACTAAGTATGGGCATAGCCAGCATGTGATGCATCCAGCCCATGGGCTGGGAATTTGACAGCCCTGCTTTAAAAGGATGTGGGTTTTATACTGAATGGCATCTTTTTAGTGAGGGAGTATCAATAATGTTCATGCAAATTATTTGATTTCTAACCTTTTGAATGATGAGGAAGAAGAAAAATGTCATTGCATATTGGAGAAATAATATACACATTGTCAGCTGATAAAAGTTGCATTTTGCAAGTAGCAAAGAACCTATGATCTTCTGAAAGCCACTTCTATCCATTCAGCATGCAAAGCTATTCTTTAAGCAAGTGCTAGTGCTTCTTTCTTAGCATTTCTCCTTTTCAATTATTATAGAATATTGGGATAATATATTTTAAAATCACTTAAATAGAAAAGCAGTATTCAAAGCACCTCAATCTAGAGGGTTTTTTTTTCCTCCAAAGAATGTTAAAATTTCTATTTTCAGAGTATATTGCTTCCAGATCCAGTGCCACATGGCACACTTTTAAAAAATAAAATATACTTCAAACAGTTTATAGCACATATCATAAACACCATTCTCCAGACACCATCTGTTTACTGAATACATCCTGGCCAAAGGGACATGCTGTAGGTTCCTTTCTTTCTTGAGAAAAGAAAATGGTGTCCTAGGAGTTGACCTTAATGGATGTAGGTCTCCTCAGTCTGAAAAAACCTGCTCAACCAGGTTAGGATGGCCTCAAAGCAATAAAAGCAATATTTTTCTGCAGGGCCTTTGGAGTAGAGAGAATAATGTGAAGGTAAAAGCACTTTATTGGGACTGTTTGGGTTGACCAACATGGATGTGGCCTATGTTATTGTTATGTATGTTTTTTTTTAACTATGCATGTAAATTATCTGGATTTTTTGAGTAGGTGAGAAATAAATAGATGTGTGTGAATAAGTAAGTGAATAGTGCATACCTTTCTGTGTGTAGGGAGAATGAGGTGGGGATTTTAAACTCCAATACAGAACAATTTGGGAACATCTAAATATGATTTTAGTCTTCAGTCATTATTTATTTTCTACCTGCAAAGATGAATCCACATTCTCCAAGATCTCAGTAGGGTAATTTTAGGTTGTCATGTCCTGAAGCAACGAAGTCAAAATGATGGTCTGCCAAAATAGAAGAAGGAAGACAAAAGGACTTACTAAAAAGAATAACGTAGAAAATAAAAGTTAAAAACATTAATTACTTTACAAGAACTTTAGAACCATGTCACAATTAATCTAAGTAACGTTATGGTAAGCTTAAGAGATGGTCCACTTCACAATTAAAAAACTTAATCTATTCAGCCTCCCCCCACCTCAAGATTTATCTTCCTGGGTAGTTTCATTTGGTCCAGGAAGCCCTCCTGTCCCTGCTCATTTGGCTCAAATCAGTGGTGGGATTCAAATATTTTTTATCACTGGTTCAGTGGGCATCGCTTGGTGGGTGCGCTTTGCATGCATGCACACACTTTGTGTGTGTGCGAGTGCCAAATATGCCCTTTGTGCAGGCGCAGAGGAGTTTGTGCAGGCACAGAGGCGTTTGCGCAGGTGCAGAGGTATTCTAATCTCTGCTGTGCCACACAAAGCAGCTGAGCTTCAAATTCAGAGGATAAAGGTGAGTATGGGAGCCCGGAAGGGCAGGCAGGCCCAATAGCAGAGCAGTGGCGAGAACTGATTTGGTCTCCGCTGCTCATCACTGCTACCGGCTCGGCAGAACCAGGCCGAACCAGTAGAATACCACTACTGTTGCATTTTAAAAGAACCATTTGTAGGTGTATATGTAAATCACCTGCCCATTCTAAGTAAATTTTGCTAGTCTTTATGTGGGATATTCTTTGCACTTCTTTCAATATTGCTGCTTGAAAAAGCCCATACTTAAGATTCAGTGACAACTTTCTTCTTTGTTAATTGATTTAATATATTATGATTGCTATATACAATCACAATTTCATTTTTCTTTGATTCTGGAATCAGTGGAGACTTTTTAGTACCCTTGAAAAGAATAAGGTTTCTTTGGAACTTAATAGGGCAGAAGCAGAAAACTAGAGTATTGGCCTAGACTACTCTAGCAATTTCTAAAAACTATGAGATGTTCTTAGCCTGTGGGTATAATCTCCAGCAGTTTGCACTGTTTTATTTCAATTATCTTTTATCCTGATGGGGAAGGGAAATAAACATGCAGTGAATCTTTTTTCAAAATTACCTCATAATGATTGGGAATCATTACATGATGTGCGTAGAAAAATTCTATAATATCTTTCTAGTAACGCTTGGGAAGGCTTGAGGGTTTTCTTTAGTCTCTATTTCAAACAGAACCAATCTGTTCTGCAATTTTCAGCTTAATTTACACTTTAGAAAGCAGCAGCAATCTTTCGAGTTGTTATACATTTTTCTATGCAGTTTTCTATGTACCTCTCCCCAAATTTCATGGTTTAATATAACAATATGTTGTTATATTACAAAACACTTTGAGAGATCTTTGATTTAAGATAGATAAATGATAGATAGATAGATAGATAGATAGATAGATAGATAGATAGATAGATAGACAGACAGACAGACAGACAGACAGACTGACTCACTGACTGATGGAGACAGAAAGACAGACATTATTTTATTATTTGTATCCTACCGTTATTATTTTTTTTCAAATAATTCAAGTTGGCAAACATATCCAACAACCTTTCTCTTCCTATTTTCCTGGAACAACAACCCTGAAAGGTGGGTTGCTATGAGAAAGACTGATTGACCAGCTAGATGCAATGTTTTGAAGTTGAAGAAGTTTTATTGTCATGACTTCATACATAATATTTGGGGATCTAAATAGATGTATATTTTCCAGAATTACCCAGGAAAAAGGACTGATAATTAAACCACTTTGGTCTTAATTAGGATATATTCTGATGTATGACACAGTTGATCTATCCGCAACCATAAAAGTGGCAATAGCAGAAAAGTTCTTTTTGTTTTTGAGGGAGAGGAGTGGGTTGTTAGACAGAATTTTAAAATGATCAATTAATGATTATATGCACTGGGAGTAAGGTGGCAAATAAATTTAAAAATGAATGAATGAATGAAAATGAACAAAACATTATATATGACTAGTGATTGCATATATTTCTCAATCATAAATATGAGAAAAGTGCAAGAAAAGTATCAATTCTGAGATCACAATTGTCTAACAAGTACACAATGATTCTTTTTCTTTTTTTATTCTTGTGTGAAATCCAGAAAAAGCCAGAAAAGATAGAGCATGAATCCAATCAATGAAAAGTGTAAAATAAATACTCTTACTGGCATGATGAAGCAGAGAGTCAGTTTAACCTAGTGGTTAAAGCACCAGGCTAGAAACTGGGCACCAGGTGCAATCAAAATAATTTTGTGAATAAGACAAAGCAATTTATTTATTATTGATAAACTATTTATAAGAATCTATAAGAACCAGCAGGTATGGGTTCACTAATCCAGCCTATGTTGTTTCCTGCCCCAGAGTAACTCCATATTGCCATGCCTCTTTTCTCCATGCTCTCCTTTAGTTAGTGATTTCCCCCAAACTGGGACACCATAAATTTTAGTCCCACCTCAGCATGAAAGACATCTGGATCACTTTGGGTCAACCAGTCTCTCAGCCCAACTCCTCTTGAAGGGTTCTTGTGATGGGAAAAATAGGAGAAGGATGGAGTATTAGATATATTCACCCACTTTGAGTTATTTATACAAATAATAAAGTTGTGATACAAATAAATAAATGAATAAATAGATAAAATTTCTCTTTTAATGACATGTTGGAAAAATACCCTAATTCAATTTAAACCCAATGTTAGATATGATAATTACTGTTACATTAAATGTTTTTCACCTTCTAAAAAAATGCATAATTCAGTGGAAACATTTGGAGGAGTTCTGGTCAGACAAGGTCAGACAAGGAACAATGGATGGAAACTGAACAAGGAAAGATTTAACCTGGAAATAAGGAGAAACTTTCTGATAGTGAGAACAATCAACCAATGGAAAAGCTTGCCCTCGGAAGTTGTGGGAGTGCCATCACTTGAGACTTTTAAGAAGAGATTGGACTGCCATTTGTCAGAAATGGTGTAGGGTCTCCTGTTTGGGTGGGGGTTGGACAAGATGACCTACAAGGTCCCTTCCAACTCTGATTATCTGTTATCTGTATAACCCAGAACACTTTGGGGTGAGATATTATTCATCTCTGGGGCACCAGATCATCGGGTCTCTCTTTATTGTGCTTCCATGAATCACATAAATGCCTCCATCCAAATGAATTGGTTACAGGGATATAAAATAAATCTGCTAAGTATTTCTGCGGAAGCAGATTTGTGTGACCTGATGAAGGAAAGATGCCCTTATTGAACAGAGTCTTGTAGCATCCACCTTTCTTTGAAAGAGGAGAAAAATTGCACAAACAGGCATTTGAAAATGCCTGTGGAAAAAAGAGCAAGTTTTAAAGTTGCATATGCAATATCTATATATGGGGCTACCATTTTATCAGAAGTGGGTTGTGCAATAAAAAAATTAAATCATGGAAATTCATATTAAGAAAATGAACATAGGCAATAGACATATTTAAAAAGGGTCTTAAGGGAGTTTGATGAAGTTTACAGGATTAGCACTAATTATGCAAGACTCCACAAATGCCCAAGAGAAGTCCATATACGATTTGCAAGAAGGAGTGTCCGGGATATCATATATAGGATGTCAAGAGATGAAACAATCACGTATAAAGGTAAAGAAGTCTTGATTCTCAAACAAATACCAAGAAGAGTAAGAGAACAAAGACAAGACTACAAGTTCTTAGCAGCTTACCTAAATCAGAAAAGAATCCTATTTAAATGGCTAATCCCAGAGGGGATGTTAGTTTTTTGGAACAAAAGGAAAATTAAAATAGACTCCATGGAAAAGGCCCAGGAATTTTATGAGCTATTGGTAGGTCTGGAAGACCAGAGCAGTAAGGAGGGACTGGAAACAAACTCCCAAGAAGATCAAGGCTATCATAAGAACAGAGATGGAACTTTAGGAAATCAAGGAAATACTCATCTACATCAGGAGAGAGAAGAAAGTAGGACACATCTTCAGGAACAAGGAGAGACTGGAGCCATTACAAGACAAAGAGCAAAACAGAATTAATTAAATGTAAGAAGAAAAGAAACTACTATCAATTAATATAAATGGTTTAAACTCGATGATAAAAAGGAAAAGGATAATAGATAAATTAATCAAACAAAATGCTGATATAATAATGCCTACAAGAAACTCATATAAAGAAAACAGATGAAAAATACCTAGAATGTCCAAAATTAGGGAAGCTATTTACCGCACCAGCAGACATGGGGAAAAAGAAAGGCATTGCAGTATATGTTAGAGGATTTGAAAGCAGATTTAATATGGTCGGATTCTGAGGGAAGAACTCTGGTTTTGCAGATCTGGATTAATGCCATCCCAATTCTCTTAGTGGTAATCTACGCCCAGAACGGAGATCAAAAAGAGTTTTTTAAGCATCTTTATGGAAAAATAGTGGGATTGGAAAAAAGAAATATTTGTATCATAGGAGACTTTAATTCTGTTGCTGATTATCAAAAAGACCATAGTAATGGGGGGAACAACAAAGGTGGGGAAAGAGAGCTTCCCAAGATATGTATAGAAATGATGAAGGAGTTAAATTTGATTTATATATGGAGAAGATTACATCCCGAGGAAAAACAATTTACATTCTATTCAAATCCTCATCAAATATGGACACAAATTGATATGGCATGGATTAATGGGGAAATAGCAAATGAGATAAAAGGGATTGAAATTTTACCTAAAGAATGGGCAGATCACAATCCAATTCAGATAATATGGAAGGGTGGGAAAAAACCCAAGAAAAGATGGGTGTTAAATACTCAGTTAATAAGAGAAAAAGAATACACCAACAAACTCAAGGAGGAATTAAATTATTTCTTAAAAGAAAATGGTAATGGAGCAACTATGAAACAAAACATTTGAGATACAATGAAGGCAGTAATAAGAGGTATAACAATCTCTTATAACGCCAAGAGGAATAAGGAAAAATACGCCAAGCAAAACAAATTACATCAAAAAAATAAAGAATTAGAAACTCAATTACAGAGTACCCCAAAGGATTCAAAATTGCAAAATCAGATAATAATAACTAAACATAAATTGAATTGAATTGAACAAGAAAGAATGATTATAAATTTGAATCCAACTAGACAAACTTATTTTGAGCATGCTAATAAGCTAGGGAGATGGCTATCATATAGACTAAAAAAAAGGAAAGAAAAGAGATTGATCTACCAGCTAATAGATGGAAAGGGGGATATACAACAGGAGATAGAGCAGAAAAAAGAAATTGCCCATAAGTATTTTGAAGAGTTATATAAAAAGGAAGAAGTTAACGAAGATAGAATAAGAAACTATTTAGATGAAGTGAAGGATAAAGCAATTGGGGAAGAAATGGAAGAATTATTAAACAAAGACATTAGTTGGTTTGAATTGAAATCAGCAGTAGAGAACTAGAAAAACAATAAATCCCCGGGACCAGATAGGATTCCAGGGGAGCTGTACAAGGCAATAGCAGAACAAATAGGACCTCTTATGGTGGAAGTTTTTAATGATGTCTTATTGGCAGCCAGGATGCCGAATTCATGGAGGGGGGCATTGATTTCACTGATCCCGAAGGAGGATTCGGATCCCCGATATATATCTAATTATAGGCCGATTTCACTGTTAAATACTGATTACAAAATATTCACTTCTATTGTAGTAAGTAGACTAAAAAGAATGTTAAATGACCATATATATGAAGATCAAAATGGATTTCTCCCGACCAGACAAATCAGGAACAATTTAAGAATAGTACTAGATGTCTTAGAATTTTACAAAGCCCACCCCGAAAAACAAATTGCACTTATGTTTTTAGATGCAGAGAAGGCCTTTGATAATTTAAATTGGCAATTTTTAATCCCAAAAAATTATAATATGAATTTAGGCACCAAATTTGAAAATATTTATAACAACCATTTATGATACACAACAGGCTAATATTATAATAAACGGGGAATATATCCACCCAATAAAAATAGAAAAAGGAGTCAGACAGGGCTGCCCACTCTCACCCTGCTCTTCATATTATCATTAGAAACATTACTAATGCGAATTAGACAGAACCCAGACATAAAAGGATTAAAGGTTAAGAAAGAAGAATATAAGTTGCAAGCGTTTGCGGTTGATATGATTTTTTTCATTGAGGAACCAATAGAAAGAGGACAAAAATTGTTGAATGAATTAGAACAATTTGGAGGAGCAGTAGCAGGACTTAAAATTAATAGGAAGAAAACAAAATTAATGACTACAAAGTTAACAGAAAAACAGAAAATAGAACTAGAAGTAGTTATGGGAATACAAGTGATAAAGAAAGTTAAATACTTAGGAATATGGTTGACAGCACATTGTAAGACACTTAAGGAAAATAATTATGATAAATTGATGCAACAGGTAAAGAAGGATTTAGAAACATGGGGTAAGCTGCAACTTTCATTATTAGGCAGGATTGCTGCTATTAAAATGAATATTATTCCAAAATTCCTATATATATTTCAGACGATCCCAATCAAAGTACACAATTTTTTTTGAAGAACTTAATAAAATAACTGTAAAATTTACCTAGCAAGGGAAAAAACCTAGAATAAATTTAAAGGCAATGCAGGATATGAAGAGCAGGGGAGGGCTGGCACTTCCAAATTGGGAGTTGTAATATAGTGTAGCCTCTTTAGTATGGTTGAAGGAATGGGTGAATTTAACCAATAAGAGAATATTATTCTTAGAGGCCATGACTTGTAGAGGGGGTCGCATGCTTTTTTATGGGATGTAGGGAAAACTAGGCAGAAATATTTCCGCAGACACCTAATCAGAGACTCATTATTAACTAATTGGAAGAAAATACGGAAAAAACACTATTTAAAAATACCAATTTGGATTTCAACAATGGAGGCGATGATTCACCCAAATAATCTGGATATCACTAAAATGATTAAATATAAGGACCTATTGGATACACAAGAAAATTTGAAATTGTGGCAAGAACTTCAAGAGCGAGGACTAAAAATTGATCAGTGGGCATATCTTCAAATTCAAAGTAGATATAAACAGGACAAGAATTCAGAATTAACAATAAACTCCAGCAATTAGATAAAATTTTATTAGGATCAGGCAAAAAATATAACAAAATTTTATAATTATTTATTAGAAGTAGAATTAGAAGAAGAAATTGTAAAAGGGAACATGATAGCCTGGAGTAGGAATATAGGACGTAGCATCACCATAACAGAATGGGAAAAGGTCTGGGGTAGAAATAATAAAATTACAAAATCGGTAGCATACAAAGAAAATGCCTATAAAATGTTTTATAGATGGCACCTTCCCCCTTCGAGATTAGTGAAGATGCACCCCAATATGAGTCTGAATTGCTGGAAATGCAAAAAAAAAAAAAAAGAGAGAGAGAGAGAGAGAGAGAGAGAGAGAGAGGGAACTTTTTTCCATATGTGGTGGTCCTGTACAGAAGCTCAAAAATATTGGCAGAAAATTAGAAATTGGCTAGAAGAAATGACAAGAGAACAGATCGAATTCAAACCAGAGTCCATTCTGTTAGGGATCTTTGATAAACAAATATCAAAAAATGTGAAATATATAATAATACACATTTTGACAGCGGCCAAATTGGCTTTTGCACAATGTTGGAAGCAGCCTCATGTTCCATCAGAGTAGATGATCATTCAAAAAATTTCAAGTTGTGCAGAAATGGACAAATTAACTTTGGCATTAAAAAATAAAGACACTTCAATATACTACAACAGCTGGAACTGCTGGTACAAATGGATAGACCAAAGACAGACTTTACACTAAAAGTCAAAAGAGGATAGGATAAATCCATAGTAGTGATACACAGATATATGTAAGGATTAGGTGTGTGTGTATGGCATAAAATAAGGATAAAAAAGAGGTCTTACAAACCTATGAAGATGAGAATGTTTTTAATTGTTTTCTATTTTTTTTTCTTTCTATTTTCTTCTCCCTTCTTTTTCTCTCTTTCATTTATGTATGTGTTGTTGGTTTGTTTTAACTGTAAAATCAATAAAATTTATTTTTTAAAAAATAAAAAGGATCCTGGAGGTAAGCGTTAAAAAATCTATGAAATAAATTGTGAATAAAAATGAGGAATAGACAAATTAATGTTAAATATGTGCATATACAGTACATATGCACAGTCACAGGACCAGAAAATTATTTTATAAGGGCAAGACTGGAGAGAGATTCTGATTCATAAAATTCTCGTCACAATTCTGGGTGTTGAATTAGTTTCTTATGCTAAGCTGATATACAATTTTCCTTTGACTTCTGAAAGAGGCTAAATTGTCCCTTCCCTTCCCTTCCCGTAATATTAAAATTCCTTTGTGATTTTTTACTAGTCTAGCCTGGAGCCATAGAGACTTGCTGATTTTTACTTGGCAGTTTCCCTTGCTTTTTATTGACTTCTGAGAAATAGAAGTGATTTGCTATGCCTTATAAGAGGAGTGTTTACATAACTGCAAAACAAATCAGTTCGTTAATTGCCTTGTCTTGATTTTGTTTTCAATCAGTTAGTTTACTTAGTTAATTTGCTTAGTTGCAGAGAAGATTAAAGTTTACATAAACCTGACTTTGTCAAAGAAGAAACTATTTTAAAGTGCCCCAAATCAATGGAAAACTCAGGAATGTGCAAGGGAAAGAATATGAAAGAAAGCCTTTGAGTACAATTATAATACACATTCAGATGCAATCAATATATGATTAATTATATTTCATTCAACTGATCTATTCATGATTGCTGCCAAAAATTGGGCTCCTCTATCAAGCCTCCCTTTCTGGACAATATTTATTATAAATGAAGACAGTTCCCTTTTTTGGTAATAATTCCATTAAAAGTTTTACGTAGAGTAAAAGATAATGCAAAATTTAAAAAAAGCAAGAAAAATGCAAGAAAGCAAGCATACACACACATATTCCCTCCTTGCAAGAAAGCAACTTTGAAGGGAAACCCACAACAAAATAATAAATGTAGGCAAACTCTGTGTATTGAAATGTTCACATGTAAGTTGGGAAAGCAGAGACAACAGCACCCAAGTTATGCTGCATGCAAATATTTAAGGCATTTTCACTGCAATGTACTGATACGTGTTTTCTTACATACTCCTTACTCAAAATGCAAAGGGCCATGTCTGCCTGCATATTAAGGAGAAAAATTCTCTGCCTGTTTGGTATGTCCCTGTTCTGCCCATAACTCTAAAGATGAAATGAGAAGAAATCTGAGAAGTTAAGAGAAATATTATGGGTGCTCATGAAAGAAATGTCTCTGAGTGGTGCTGTAGCCTTGAGGTGGAGCTCTCATCTCACGATCAGGAGGCTCTGAGTTTGATCCTAGTTAGAGGCAGTTATTTCTCACTCTTGGCACAATGAGAATACATCTGCTGAACAAAACTTCACATTGGTGACAGGAAGGGCATCCAGCCAATAAACACTCAGCTCCATTTAGTTGCCCAGATTCCACCTCGCAAGGGATTTTGGGGTCATTAAAAGAAGATGAAAGAAATGTCTTTAATTTGAATTTAGCCCCCACACAAAGACTTTTTGTTACTGTAAAGATTTTCTAATAGTCAGTGGCCTCTTCGGAATAATGTGGGTTATGGGGTGATTTTGATAGAATGAGCACTTGCAATGCTCAACTTTTGTGGATTCTATTATGAACTAATTTAATCTACAACTCTTAAATTGATTTGCTGATTCCAACTCAGTTATGCACTAGAGATCAAACAGTTCTCAAATGACAAAAAATAATATTTAAAAACAAGTTGTTTCAAAAACACCGAGACACACCTAGATACATGTACTGATATTTTTATGGAATGGAGACAGATTTAGATTAAGGTAGATATTCAATTGAAAGTTTTATTTAAATCCATATTATTAGGATGAAAACACTCCTCTATAAAATCAAACTGCATGCACTTCAAATTTAGTTAGAAAATTGGCTGGAAAAGTGATGGCAGGGAGCAAACTAGGAGATCATTAAAAAGTACAAAAGCAAGGTCACCTTAGATGCAAATCTAATTAGAACTCTGATTGCCTAGCAACCAGATGGAGTCTAGGAAGTTTGTCCTTTTTTGTGTTAGGTTTACAATGAGTGTTCCAGGTTGAATTATTCATTCAGGTTTTATTGTGAACACTAAAGTTTGCTAAGTTCTTTACTTAATGGACACAGCCAACTAATTTAGAGAGTCTACTAACATTTTGTTTCAAGAGATGTTTGTTAGTAGCAAGCTGATTCTATTAATGATAGTAACAAATGGATAATAAAAAGATAGCAATTCACCTGTAATCAACCCATAGCACAGAGCTTTATTAATATCAGTTTTGTATTCTTGCATCTAATGATTCCAAGTATGATTCACTTATTAGAAATAGCCATTTATTTATCATTTTGCCTAACCTATACAAAACACTATTAGGAAGTGCAATGGAATAAATGATTCTATTTTTAAAAGCCCACTGCCAACAGTGCTTTAATGACCAATTTCATTTGCAATGATGGAAAAGGGGTAAACTGCTCAGTTTGGGAATGACTGAACCCATTTCAGCTTGAAACATCTAAAAATTAGTTTGGGGAGCGGGGTGCGGAGCTTTTGCAAATTATCTTGACAAATACCCAGTACTTGTCTTTTTAAAGCAATAGTTGGCATCTGAACTCACAATTCACTACCTAATAACCAACACCAACTATATTAGCTTTAAATATTCAGTCATATTTTTTTTACAATTTTATTTTCTCCGAAATATTAATCAACCAAACAGATAGTTACATAGTTACAGATAGTTAAGAAATATAGCTACAGTATCCTTATTTCCAAATTATAGCTTCTTGGATATCTTTGTGGACTTTTTTTTAAAAAAAATCCAGAACTTTATTGGGTAATCAAACAAAACAGCAAACAAAAAAAATATTGTTCTTAGCTTGTTTCATTTTAAACAGGAGTATCTTCAGTCACTGGCTTCAAAATGTTAAGTATTAATTGGCTACACAAAGCTTACTCCTTTTGATGTATATGTAATGCATCAAATAGATCTTTAAAGGGGATGGATATCACTTCTTTTCACTCTCCATTTTGAAGACAAATAACATTACTGCAAATACCCTTGCCTTTAAGAACTACTATTGTTATAATTTAGAATATTATTAGGATGAATTAATAAAAAATGGAAAAGAACATAATAAAAATATTTGTAAAATTTATGATCACTGAGAGGAAAAATAATTTTATGCTCTCATAACTCATATAATTATCAAATGTTTGCAAATGTAATATTAGGTTTATTATATCAATGGGCATTTGTGTATAACCTAACTTGATTTTCTAACTCAACTCAAAGTAATAACTCAATGGTTGTAACTATAAAATTATATAT
>NW_020769323.1:14244487-14263466 GCF_900518735.1 Pseudonaja textilis
CTATCTATCTATCTATCTATCTATCTATCTATCTATCTATCTATCTATCTATCTATCTATCTATCTATCTTTGTGTAAAGGTGCCTTATAGTTAAGCTTGGTGACTGGTAATGACATATATTTTTTTATAGTTCATTTATACCCAGCATATTCACAGTCATGAAGCCAACCATTTTCTGGGGAACAATAAAGCACTGATTTCCCACTGATGTCTTCTGGGGTGATGGTGGTGATGATGATTAACTTTCCAATATAGCCAATGCCAATAAGTTCCACCTTGCCACCTATGGATGTTTGGTCCACATTTTACTGCCTTGCTAATCAAAGTGACATATGATTGTTTGTTAAATGCTTTGCTCATTCCTATGTCCATAGCATTCCCATCAATCTATTGTAGAAGTTACTTGAAAGAAAACATGAGATTTATTTGACACGGGTTGCTCTTTGTCAATCCATGGAACCTTGCATTGTTTTAAAGGTAACCACATGAAGAAGATCTATCTGCAGAATATGGTAACTAGGGATCAAAAAGAACTTGGTGGTTCATCATCACCACCACTATCACAACAGATCCATCACTTTGTAATCTATTCCAAAATTTTCTTAGGTATTGAAGTTAATTTAAATGGTATGTAGCTCATTGGACATCTCTGTTTAAAGATGGAATTAATCTGGAAATTTAAGAACACAAATTTAGGAATGTAAGAGCTGCAGTGGCACAGTGCAGTACTGCAGATTACTTCTGCTCACTGTTGGCTGCCTCCAATTTGGCAGTTCGAATCTCACCAGGCTCAAGGTTGACTCAGCCTTCTATCCTTTCGAGGTGGGTAAAATGAGGATCCAAATTGTTGGTGGCAATATGCTGACTCTGTAAACTGCTTAGAGAGGGCCATAAAGCACTCTAAAGTGGTATATAAGTCTAAGCGCTATTGCTAACACATTGTGCTCTACTCTAAATAGAGAGTCCCCTGATTCTCCACAGCTTATTCTGGCCCTGTTTTCTGAGGAAGGAGTGTGATGAATGCTGAATATGCAGTGTGCTTTTTGTTCATTTGTGTGTTCTCTGCTTTGTTAACATGTTTTGTTCAAAGGAAATGGGAAAATCACACTTGCAGAAAAAACTAATGTTGTTACTAATGTTTTAATCTTTTCAATTTTGAAATCCTTAGGCAGTTGCTGCTAATAGAAATAATTAATTTGCTGTGTATTAATTCTAGAGTACATAAAAATAATGTTCCACACTTCCAAACAAGAGAGAGAGGAAAAGAGACAGAGGAGAAGGAAAAGAGACTGAATTTTATTAAGATTTATCTGATGGGCTTTCAAAATTGCTAATGTGTTATCTAACTGGGCCACACATGGACCTCAGTGATGCTAGTCTAATTAATTCCCTTTGGCATTATTTTGCAGACTCAAATATAATACTATAAAGCTTGTTATTTTTACCTCCCTGGAGCTAACTACCACATTGACTGAAAAGTAAATCTAATATAGTAATTTCTTTCCCACTTCTAACATCTACATCTCTTTATTAATAAGTCACTCATTTCAACATATAACCCTGAAGCAAAGGTAATCTGTCACCAGGCATTACCAAATAGCTTTGTGATAAAGGTGCAGCTAATATATAATTAAAATGAAGAGAAAGTGAACCAACAGAAATATCAAGCATCTTTAAAAATCTTTTACTTATGCCAGAGAATGTGAATTTTTGTTGTTGTTTTTAATGGATCATAATTCATATATGTTTTATATGAAAACAACAATGAGGTTTTGGGTTAGGCATTGAAGAAATACACCCTTTGGGAATAATGTGTGCTTTTGCTTCTCATCCAGTGAGTTTCCTTGCTCCATTTTAGAGTCTCTTAGGAATTCTTAGGCATCAAAGAATTACAGTCTTTGGGAATAATTTGGACTATTTCTTTTCATCTGGTTAGTTTCCATGTAGACAATAGACAATAGACAATAGTTTCCAATAGACAATACTAGCCATCTACATTGCATACAAATAAGATATGCATTGTGATTTGCATATCTTTTGTGTGATCCAAAGATGAAAACCTTCTTTGATTTGTGGGCTAAAAAGTCCATAAGTTCTGTAGATAGAACCACAATTCTGAATTTGATCTGATAAAGAATTACATTATTAGGAATATTTTTTCATATATAGCCCATTGGAAGGAAATAAGAAAAAGAGGACAAGTGTGTTGATATAGAATGCACCCCCAGATGGATCATTTCATAAAATATTCTATCTGCTATGAAGTGGCATCTGTGCACAAAGGCAGTTTAATGTTCTACCTAGTTTACCTGTCTATCAGTGGATTATGGAATGTAGTTCAAGATCCACCAGATATAAATGCTTGGGATCCAGAAAATGAGGATGATGCCAAGAAGATTGCTGACTTTAAACAGAACAATGAACAAGCTCTTTGTATAATTGGACTAACACCCTGTGACCAGCAGCTAGTCCATATTCATGGAGAAGAGGCTGCTGCTAAGTGTTGGGAGAATTTGAAGAGGATTTATGTTCGTGACAGTGTAGGTGCACACATACATCTTACACATAAACTGTTTAGAGCACATCTTCTGAAAGGTGGAGATATGTTAGCTCATTTAAACTTCATGAAAAGAACTTTTCAAGAGCTACATGAAAAAGAACTGATATTTTCAGAGCTGCATAAAGTTTACATCATTCTTTCCTCATTGGATGAAAGTTATGATGACTATGTATCTTCACTGGAAGTACTGCCCAGAGATAAACTGACATTGATTGACATAAATGAAAGGATTGTTAGAAGAAGCAAGAAGACGGATGGATAGAGACCAACTGAGGAAGGAACAACCACAGGAAGAGGATTTATCTTCAACTGCCTATACTGCTAGGAAATGTTTTTCTTGTGGGGCTAGGGGACACATAGCTAGATTCTGTAAGAAGGGAAAACAACAGAATACTGGCAAACACCAGAAGGCTAAGAAGAATGTTAGTTTAGCTATGTCTAGCAATTCACCTGTAAACAATGATTTGTGGGTTGTTGATAGTGGAGCATCGCAATGCATTACTAAAGATAGATAAAGGTTTGTAAAGATGTCCACAAGTAAACAACATGTATCATTGGCAAATGGATGGAAGATTAAAGCATCAGGTGAAGGTAATGCATATTGTTCTTGTATAAACAAACATTTAACTATGTTATATGTACCTAAACTAAAATTTAATTTGTTATCAGTAAGAGCTTTAGTTAATCTTGGTTATGTAGTAACCTTTAGGGGAGATAACTGTATAATAGAGAAAGAGGGTAAAGGTGTTACTGCTACTTTAAAAAAATGATTTATATGTAATACATGATGATCAGCTGAAGATGGCTAACTCAGTTTACAACAATGTTAAGCCACATGATGAATGTATACATTTACTACATAGACGTTTAGGGCACATTAATTTCAAAATGTTCAAACAAACTGTTGAATTGTCAGAGGGAGTAAAATTGAAACCTTGTAGCAAGTATTTACACTGTATTGCTTGTAGTCAAGAAAAGAGTAAGGTTACTCCAGCAAACAGACTAAATGGGTTTAAGACCAAAGAACCTTTAGAGGTTGTTTTTGCTGACATAATTGGTCCTAAGAAACCAAGTTTAGGAGGTGCCTGTTATATTTTGACATATTTTATTATGGACCATTACTCACGATATGGTTTCTGCTATCTTATGAAAATAAAACAGAAACATTCCAACATTTCTTTAACTGGCTAAGGTTTGCTGAGAGAAAAATGAAAAGTAAAGTAATTACTTTAGTAACTGATAATGGGACTGAGTTTGTTAACAAAAGATTCCAAAATATGTTAAAATTGGCTGGTGTTGAGCATAAATGTTCTGCACCTTACAGACCACAACATAACTCATTGGTAGAACGAAGAGGGCAAACATTACAAGCCATGGCTCGCACTATGTTATCTGACTCAGGTTTACCTGAAACACTGTGGGGTGAAGCCATAATGTGTAGCAACCATGTTTTAAACAATGTAGTAAATACAACAACTGGAGAATTATCATTCACTCGTTGGCATGGCAGAAAGCCAAATTTAAGTTACCTACACACATTTGGAGCTCCGGCATGGGTGCATATTCCCTCACAAGTAAGACTGAAAGGGCAACATAGAGTTAAGAAGTTATTTTTTGTGGGTTATTAGGCCAACCATAGATCATTTAGATTTTGGGATCAATGCACAGCTCATGTTTATTGTAGTGCTAGTGCAAAATTTCTAGAGCACGTTGGGTGGGATAAACTGGAACAGGAATCCAGCAATGATATTACTATTGACACCCAAATAGTCCCTAAAGATGATATCAGTATGCAACAAATAGTCATTAAAGAGGAAGAACAGGAGGAAATAGGAGAACAGGCACAAGAAGAAATAGAAGAACAGGAGCAGGTGGCACAGGAAAGTCCACCAGTAAGCCCTGTATTACCAAGACGTTCAACCCAAGTAACACGACCACCTGATAGATATCAGGCTGGTGTTGTATGCCAAGTGAATACAGTTCCAAGTAATTATAATGAACTGAAATGTATCCTGCTAAGGATCAGGCTGCTTGGCAGAAAGCAATGGATAAGGAACTGGAATCATTAAAAAGATTGGAGGTATACAAAAATGTTAAGTTACCACCAGGTAAACATACCATAGGATGTAAATGGATATATAAGCTAAAGACAGGTGTAGATGGGACTGTTAACTATAAAGCCAGGTCAGTAGCACAAGGGTTTAATCAGACTGCAAATGTCTATGATGAGGTGTTTGCACTTAGTCTGAAGGCTACTGCATTAAGAGCGGCGTTAGTGTGGGCAGCTAAGGAGAAATACATTGTAAATCATTTGGATGTAGAAACGGCATATCTGCATGCACCTTTGCAACACACTATATATTTAAAGAAACCTTTAGATCTCAAAAATGATAATACTGATAATAATAATTGCTGGAAATTGAAAAAGAGTCTTTACGGTTTGAAGCAAACAGGATATGAGTGGAACGAATGTATAGTTAAAGAATTAAGTAAAATAGGTTTTGTAGCTGGCATGGCTGATCCATGTTTGTTTAAAAAAGAAGGTAATGGTGTAGTTTCATTATTGCTATTATTTACTGATGACATAGCATTAATCACCAAAACTGAACAAGAATCTACTAAAATAATCTCACTGTTAGAGAGGAAATTTAAGATAAAACAATTAGGAGTAATCAAGCAATATCTTGGTTTAAAAATTGATAGAACTAGAGTAGGATACAAGATCTCACAAGCAGATAAACTTAACCAATTACTAAAAAGTTTTAAAATGGAAATTTGTAAAATGGCGAAGACACCAGTGAGCCGGGAGTTTAGCCACAGTGATGTTCAAAGTCCTATTTTTGATAAGAACATTTTTCAGTCCTTCATTGGTAGTTTATCTTATCTCAGTACTTGGTCAAGGCCAGATATCTCATACAGTGTTAATCAATTAGTGAGATTTAACGCTGAGCCAACTGAAAGGCACTTGCAAGCTGCTAAACGTGTGTTAAGATATCTGAAACAAACAATGCATTATGCATTGTATTTGGAGCCAAAACATGAACTGAATTTGACTGCATATGCTGATGCAAGTTTTGCTACAGACATAAATACGTGAAAATCTACATTGGGTACTGCTGTATTATTGGGAAGAGCATTGATTGGATGAAGATCTATTAGACAGAAACATCTAAGTTTGTCAACAATGGAGGCTGAATTCTCATGTTTGTCTTTATTATGTACAGATTTAGTTTTGTATAAACAATTATTGATTGATTTGGGAATTGATGTAAAAGATCCTATTGTTGTTTACGAAGACAACCAATCAGCAATACAGATGACTTCAAATATTGCTGTTAAAACAAGAATGAAACACACAGATTTAAGATATTTAAATGTGAGACAATGTGCGCAAAGTAAAATGATTAAGCTGGAATACTGTATGTCAGAAAACAATATAGCAGATCATTTTACAAAGGCCCAAGGCTATATAAAGCATAAGGCATGCTGTGAAGATTATGGACTTAGAATATAAGGTTGCATATATTTTCTTACCCCAAAGGGGAGAATGTTAGGAATATGAGTCACCTAACAGCTATTTGGGTTAGAAATATATAAACCAGGATAGACATTTTAGTACTATGTCTTTAAGAGATTGCAAAAACTGCAATTGGGTGTGGTTTTTCGAACGGCCATAAGATGGAGCCAGAAACCTGGGCTGTCTTAGTCTTTGTCTTAGTCTCAGAAGAGAGTGTGTCTGAGTGTATCTCCTTCTGTTGGAAAGTATTGCTGTTGCTCCATTTCTTCTAATTGACTGATATTACTGGATTTAATGTAAGTCTGATACTGAACTGTTTTTTGACACTGGACTTTGATATTTGGATTGAAAAACTGACTGATTTACCTGTGAATGACTTTTGGACTGCTTATCTTGAACTTTGCTTAAACTGTCTGGAAGTAAAATTTGCTGTACAGTGTATCTGTGTACTGTGTGTGTTTTATTCAAACACTACTCTCAAATACGTCTCCCGGTATGCGCTCATTCTCCTAATGGGGAATTACCTCAACAGTTACCTTTGTGCTTATAGATGGTAAAAAAATATGGTTCTTTTGACAAATATGACGTCTAACACTTTAATCCTCAGAATATTATTATTTTTTGAATTGGTGGATATATAAGAAAAATTACTGAAGGGTTCTTGGTGCTCTCTGAGCTTCCCTCCGCCCCCCAGAAATTTCATTACCCAAACTACTGGTAGGTAACATCATCAGTGCTAATCCTGATGATGTTACCTAATTTGGGTAATGCAAAAAAACAATTTTACAGAAGCTTACAGAGAAACAAGGATTCCTCATTTCAACCCTGAGCTACAAATATTCTCCTTTACTCAGTGGTGGGATTCAATATTTTTACTAATGGTTCTGTGGGTGTGGCTTGGTGGGCCTGGCAGGGGAAGGATACTGTAAAATCTCCAGTCAGAGGTGGTATTTGCTGGTTCTCTGAACTACTCAAATTTTGCGCTACCAGTTCTCCAGAACTGGTCAGAACCTGCTGAATACCACCTCTGCCTTTACTGGTAACAAAATTATTAACTAGTCTAAAGATAGAGCAGCAAATAAAAAAATCAAAGGACTACCACCATAGACACCTAGAAAGCAAGAATTCAATTAGGCATATCAAGTAAGCAAACTATACCATACTACTATAAGCCATAAGCCATACAGTAAACCTATTCTGTCAAAATCGATAACATTCATGACATTTTATAAACTCTACTATATTATGTCTTAATTTATTTTTTCTTAAAATTAATTTATGAAATTTAAGTCTTCACATGGTATGTTAGAAGTAAGACTCTGGCTGAGCATTCTAGCAATTTAATTATTTTATTTACTAAAAATGTGCATGCAGAAACAAACATAAATTCCAATTAAAAACCAGAAATATGAACTGCCAAAGCTTCTAATCTATGGATTAATTTGTTAGGAAGAAAGTTATGCCCTCCCACTATTCCATATTAAAAAGGGACTATTTTGGATATTTTTAACCCTTTTTTAAAAAAAAACAAACAGTAATCACCTGCAGTGCTGACTCTCTGTGATATTGGAATATCAAATATAGCAACCCTATCCATCTCTAATATTAATTACAAATGATTGCAGTGATATTTTAGTTAACTTAAAGCAGCCTGTCTCTGATTGAAAAGTCAAAATAACATTTATTTTGTTGGTTAAAGACTTATTAAGGAAATTAAAGTGCCCTATAAAATATAATTAACTTCAGAATGTCCATCAGCAGATGCAGCTCATGAAAGGACATTCTTTATAGTGTTAGGATGATGTTAGGATGAACACTTACCTGGGGGAATTTATTTCATAAAAAGGGATACAGGTGTAATTTCTTAATACAAATGTATAGTGGGGTTGAGGGTTTCCTTTGTATATCTGGGGTGGTTGGGGGTTTCCTTTAAGTCAGTTTGTTTTTACTCCTTGCAACTGCCTGAAAAAGATTTCTGCAGCAATTTTATTAGAAAGGATTGTTGGAAATGGTTTGACATTGTCTCTTTTCTAGGGCTGAAAGATAGAGTGACTAGGCCAAGGTCACCTAGGTTGCTTTGTGGTTTAGGCAGGAATAAAACTCATGGTTCCCTAATTTTTAGCCAGATGCCTTAACTACTCCACCAACTGGCTTTAGACATAATTACTATTACATATGCATAACTACTGTATAACACTCAACATATGACTTTCCCACTTCCCTAATTATCTACTGACCCTTTCCATTGATTGAAGAATATCTGATGGATTTATCTCAAATATGTTTTTTCTTTTTCTTTTTTTTAAAAAAAGGCAACTGGACTGATTTTTTGACAACAAAGAAGAAAAAGATACTTTGCTTCCCATCCAGGAAGCTTCATCAGTTGTACTGGATGGTCAGGGAGACTGAAGGACAGTTACCAACAGTTGAGAATAGATGGTGGGGGGGATGGAAGGATAGGTTCTTACAGTATGCAAGAGAGAATGGTAGGATTGTGTTATTTTGCAGTCATATGGTCTTGACACTCTCTGAGAGCTGTTGAGGCTACTTGGGGTCACCTGTCCAGTTGCCTTTTAAAAAAACAGCTTTGAGACAACTATGACCTAGATGACTGAGAATCTTCATAGACATCTGATGGATTTATACACTTCTACTTTTTCAGAATTCATTCTTTTTCACTGACTTCTTCATTTGTATTCTTGCTCAACAAGTACACAGACACACACAGAGAGACACCAGACAGAACATACAAACTCTTGTCTTTGAGAAGGTGGTGTTTTTCATTTTCTTCCAAGAAGAAGATAGGTAGATAAAATGGTAAATCTATATTTAAGTCTATAGTACATTTAAGTACAAAAGATACAAATCTGACTTGGTTTGACTATGCACAAATAAAAGCACAATTTGAAAATGGTATGAAACTATATCTAAACACTACATCAAGGGCCAAAAACCTTGTGTTAGCTTTGTGGGTAAAAAACAAAGACTTTCTTGAGTCAGAATTGACTCCTTCCTTCTTGGACATTATCCACTATATAAGTTTCTTGGCAACAATCTGGATCTATTTACCAGTATCATCTTTTAGTCTAACCTAAACTCCTGGGATTTTTGGGGGGTGGTCTCTCATCCAAATACTCAGTTCAATGCTGCTTAATTTCTGGAAGATCAGTCAAGTCCAGCAAGTTACTGTTATCTGCTGAGTTCACTCCATCCAGAAGAATGAGGATGAATTTGACTTGAGTTGTTCAGAGTTTTACATGAGAATAAGTGATACAGATAGATACCTGGAGTGCATAAGGCAAAACAAATTAAAACCAGATAGGACAATTTTTCCCTCTCTGTGTAGTCATATTCATAATTTTGTAGTATCCTACCACAGTAATACCAGGAAAGCAGGGATTCTCAATTTTTGCAATGTGGTTCCCCTTTAAATGATAAATAATTTGTATGATTTCTCCCAAATAGAATTAATGTGCACAGTAATTACTCTATCCATTAAAGAATCTGTTAACTGCAGGGAGGTAGAATGTATCTGTGGCAATGCAAACATGTCCTTGTAATGGAAAGCATGATGCAAACATGCCTTTAAGAAGGTATATCAAGGACACTTCCCAAAGGCTCAGTATGCCTAGCTTTCCTTTCTCTTTTAAAAGCATATGCTAAAGGACTGAAAAAAACCTTAAGGGCTTGTCCTTCTTGCAGAATTCTATGGTACCCAAGAGCAAACAGCAAATTAACCATTCTTTCTTGTTGTAACAATGAGGAGGAGGAGGAGGAGGAGGAGGAGGAGGGGAAAACAACCAAGGGTGGGATTCAAACTTTTTAACAATTAATTCTGTGGGTGTGGCTTAGTTAGTGGGCATGGCTTGATGTTCATATGACTGGATGGGCATGGCCAATTTGACATCACTCATATTGAGGGTGCTTCTCCTTGCCTGGCCTCTTGTGACTGTGGGGATGCTGCAACGGTCATAAGTGTGAAAAATGGTCATAAGTCACTTTTTTCAGCGCCATTGTAACTTTGAATGGTCACTAAATAAATTGCTATAAGTCAAGGATTACCTGTACAAAAATACACAAAGCTTATTTGCTTCCAAAAAGCTGCCCTAAATACCAATCATTAGATTAAAAATACTTGCAAGCCTAAGAGATCAAGCTTTTTCCTTCCAAATAAAGCTGAATAGGGGAAATTATCCCATCAATAAACACTGAATTAAACGTCACCAAGCACATAATTAAATTTCACCAAAAACCAGTTTTAGATCAAAACTCAGAAAGATTATGTAAACTCACATTTGAATGTCAATCTTTCTAGCTAGCCAAGAAGCCTTGCTGAATATCACTCATCTTGCTTCCTTGTCATTAAAAGCTTCTTTCCGGCAGCTCTGCTTTTTTATTCAATTATTTCTTCAAAGTGCTAACTCCAACAGGGGAGTATTTCCTCCCAACAGCAGTGTAAAAAGCTTAAAACAACCCTTCCCCTTTAAGAAAATCAAGCTGTCAGGTTTCAAAGTGGCTACACATATGTCAATTTCAGGCTCCACACAAGCAAAATACTGGCAAAGGAGGAACAAAAAACCTCAAGAGAAGCTCCGGAGACAGGAAGTCTAGTCCTGCCAAGAATGTAACAAAGGTTAAGGGAGAGGCAGTTTTTGTAAGCAACAACACCAGAATGTAAGGAACGTTTTCCTTACAGGATTGGGCCTGTAAAGTGGAAAAAAAACAAAAGGAGATTTCTTCTAACAACTGGTTCTCCGAACTGCTTAGAAAGTTAACAACCATTTCTAGCGAATAGGTGCGAACCAGTCAAATCCCACCCCTGAAAACAACTAACATTACCTGCAACCAGTGCTGAGATTCTACCAATTTGGACCAGTTCAGGCGAACAAGTAATTCCAGTGAGCATCCCCCCCCCTTTCTTGTGCTTTATTTCCTGGGTTTTTAGCACAGCTAATTGACATGCTTCAGCTGTTTTAGTTACTGTGGCTGCAATAGAAAATAAGTAATGGAGATGAAAATGGGCATTTTTAAATGTAGAGCATGCACGCAAAGTGCATGTTTGGTATGTGTGCACTCCACCATGATTTTGTAGTTACCTACCACACAATCTGTAGTTCAGAATTATCTGCCCAAATCAATTTGTTAAGAATCCCCCATGTTATTAAAACAAAGCAAAATAAGAAGAGTGTCAAGATAATGAGACATTTCTTTTATATTAAAATTATTAATGTTAAAGCAATGGCACATCTTTGAAAGTCCAGTGTTATTGTAGAAAAAAGTGAGAAAAGATTAAATGATTATGGGGATAATATTTATTATTAGTAAGAATTTTTTTTTAAAAAAACCCAAAAAGTCTACATTTCATTTAATGGTAGTTTTTGTAATGTTAGCAAAATATAGCACAGGTTATTAAAACGACCAGATCATTTAGTAAATATCAATAAAAAGGAGCACTGTTCCATTTCGCATGGAAAATGATTCATCCAAATAAATCATATTTTAACTGGTCAGATGTATCAATATTTTTCATCTAAAACACCAAAATTGTACAAATTATAATGTACAGGGTTTTTTTCAGCATTTTCCCTGGTAAAAATATAACAAAATCTTTTTTAAAAAAAGATAAAAATAGGGTCTTGCAGAAAAACAAGATGGAACAATGACTGATGACCTCCTTCTACCGGTCTATAATAGAAAGCCTCCTCACATATTGCATTACAGTATGGTATGCTGGCTTGACAGCCGCAGGCAGAAAGACAGAAACGATGATGAGTACAGCACAAAAAAAAAATATGGGCTGTCCCCTGACCTCACTAGGTGAAATTGCTAGGACTCAATGTCTTAGCAGGGTGTGGAAAATCCAAGCCAGGTCAGCACTCTTCTACCATCAGGCAGGAGATACAGAAGCACAGCCAGTCGAAGGAACAGTCTGAAAAATTGATTTTATCCTTGGGCTGTCAGACTTCTGAAAGCAACATAATACCACAACTATTTAGTATGATAGACTTGTAGGGCCAGCACAACTTTCAATATGTCTATACTGGTGCAATATAATATAATATAATGTTAACCACATATATGTATATAGGATTGTCTGTTAGTATGATCCACTGCAGAGGTGGTATTCAGGAGGTTCTGACCAGTTCTGCAGAACCGGTAGTGGAAATTTTGAGTAGTTAGGAGAACTGGCAAACATAACCTGTCACTGGCCCAATCCCCATCTATTCTCTGCCTTTTGAGTCCCAGATGATTGGCTGAGTCGTTTTTTGTTGCTCTGCACAGGAGAATAGAGCTGGAAAGCAGGTTAGTGGGGTGGGGAGGGAATGGGGATTTTGCAGTATCCTTCCCCTGCCACACTCACCAAGCCACACCATGCCCACCAAGCCACACCCATAGAACCAGTAGTAAAAAAAAATGAATCCCACCACTGATCCACTGGGTTAGGATTTTCTTTCACTTATGAGTTGAGCTATATTCTGTGTTTGGGGGGGAGGAGCTGCACTAAGGGAGGCTCATCCAATCTCATTGTACATATGTTGTGCATTGACAATAAAGGTTTGAATTTGAATTTGATAAAAACTCTTTAGTCCAGTTTGACTTCTGGTAACTCAGATATACCCATGAAATGATCCTAACAACAATATGGAAGATGATTGCTACTGTCTTTTTCCCAATTTATTTCCAGTTTCCCAATTTGATCTATAAGCCTCAGATATTTTGGTGTTCATCATCCAAGTATTAACTAGATCCAATCATGTTTAGGATGTTTTCTATTTTGTTTTGTATTTTTGAGAGCAGTCAATGTCAGATAAATGTTATTACATTGCTAAACTAATGATTTAATGTTGTATGCTAAATTAATTGTATATAGATTACATTTTAGAGATCGAGCACTCTGAACTAAAAATAAATTTTAAGAACAATAGAAGTCTGGAAACATTTTGTAAGCCATGTCCCAGGCCTCATGTTTTCTTACTAAAATTCTGGGAAAACATAGATTTGATGCTCACCATAATCAAATTACATCTGACTTTTAATATTTCCCCAGTTACACCATCTACAAGGTTCAGTCTTATGATTCTTCATTTGAATTGAAAACCAATTTTTAGGGCATTTATTTTGATTCTATTCTTCAAATGATACATTTCATTTCCTATTTTATTACCTTCAGCCCTCACAAATAGATTCCTTCATTCAGATATGAATCATACTTTTTATGATCATGCACTTCATGACTTACTCATCTAACTTTCCAAGTTGCAGTCTTCTATATGCAATGGTTGTCACTAGATGCACTCAAACCTATTGACTTCCATTAGTCATTGGAGCTTTGATCAGTTTAGGCTTTAACAAAACTTTTGTTAAAGAAGGCAAATCACATGTAAAGTTACTAGCCTAATGGTACCATACCATATGCAAATGCCATGTTAAATAAGTAAGGAACATAATGGACAGTGTTGGCAAATTGTGATTTGTATTGCACAAACACAACCAAAATCCAGTTTTGTCTGAGTCTATGCATGCTATGATCTTCAATCTAAAAATGACTTTCTTCTTTCCTCCCTCCCTCCCTTTCTCCCTTCCATACTGGTTCAAATAAATAATTTCATATGTATAGGAAAACAAAGAGAAAAATAGTGTTCTATTTCCAAGGGAGTTTAAATTGTGGACAGGTAAATATGATAGCGTTGACACTAATCCCAATTCTAGAATTGTGATGGAACCAGAAGGAAGGCTATGCAAACTCTTGCAGCATTAATTAACAGTAGGAGGTTGTTTACATGAAATTTCATCTTGATACCCTGTTTTAGTAAAAATTTATATTCTGCTTGAAGGCCCTTCCAAATTAAAAAAAACAACAACTGTAATTTCATTACGATGATTCTTAGTTTTATTTTGCACGCATCTGTTTTGTTCCTATGCTATGTGGGTTAGGATGTTTTTATTGGTTTTCCCCTTTCTTTTTGTATATATTGCCTTCAGCCTGTTTGGGAATTTATCATACATAGATCTTTGCCTACCTACAATGTTGACTAAATACAAAATGTGCATCTTGGTATTGTAATGCAAATTCTGCTTTTGCATATTTGCATCACGATATGGCAAAAAAAGATGTTCCCTTCCTGTGGACAACTAGGAATCCTTGACATTGTATCAGCAACTATCATTAATAACCTAATCCTTGACCAATAATTACATTAAAATGTGCTCTTTTTTCAGAGTTCTAGAAAGTCTATTACTTCTTCTACTATTCTATTCCTTTCCCTCTCCTCTTGGCATAGCCCTTCTTATGCCAATAATAATTTATGTAATCATTAAGTATGCAGTGGTTAGAAGAAAATTCTTCTCAAACAAGTTTTTTTTGTCTGTCCTCTTTTGCAAAGCCTTAATTTGTCTCCAGGATGCTAATAACCTCATCACAAAGCAGCAGTCTTTAAAAAAATGAGTTCAATATATGACACAGGTGGGACACCAGCAACTTTTGGCCTTGCATAAGAGGTTTAGTATTATTTGAAAAGTCCTTTGCAGGTGATTAATGCAGACTTCTAGAAAGACCAAAGAATCTACTTTTGGGACAGAAAGAAAAAGAAAAGTGAGGCCTAAGGGTATGTATGTGCATGTGCAGGAGGTGGGGGGCGGGGGTAAGATGATCAGTTTTGTCAATTTAGCATTGACTTCAGTATGGACAGTATTGTTCAACTTGCCTAATTTTGGTTTAAAATGCAATCCTAATAACATATTATTCCTGGGCTACTATGACCAAAAGATTATATCAAAGTAGGGAAGGTGAAAATCTATTTAATTGCTATTACAAAGGATGCCACTATTCAAGGTAAAAACAACAGAGAATCCTATTTGTTTTGTAAAACAAAAAATATGTGTTTGCATCTTCTTCTACTTTGGGAATTTCAGTAGAGGTCAGAGAATAGGTATCCAATTATTTATATTGCAGCACTTTTCTTGTTCCTCCAGATTTGAATATTACAACCCTTTCCCTGTATTTCTGAGCAAGTATACACTTGACTTGGTAAATTAAACCTTTAAAACCTTTATTTTCTTCCCAAGGTTCTTTATATAGGGTAGGTACTGCAGTAATCTGTCAAGTTTGATTTTTGGATGTAAATATTTCTCTTACACTGATGTACATAAATTATTCTAAACCCAAAGACTGACAGTATATAAAAATTCAATCTGACAAGAATGACCTCTCCTAGTCTTTTCTTATATACATTTCACTTTGTAGAAAGGAGGATGGTTGTGTGTTTTTCTCTCTGCATTTGTGCAATTTGTACCTGGATACAATAATGAAATAAGAGTGCCATCAAGATGTGGAGAACATTAATAACCAGAAAGCAAGATTTCTTTAAAGGAAAGTAGCCTTTAAACCCTTCTCAAGATGTGCATATACTTAGATATCAAAACAAGGCAGCAAAATGGAAGTGAGATGGATGCATAAACAGCAATATTGCATAGGCATTTGTGTCCATTCACTGTCAACATAAATGCATCAATCAACCACTACAATGCACATCCATTTGTGAAACTCTTTCCCCTCCAGGGGGAGGTTATGAGAATGGATTATGTGCAGAAGCTATTTGGCAAAAGGGGGGCATCTGAGACATATAGTGGGTATTTTGTGTACATCTGAAAACATGAAAAAAAAAATCCAAAGCTCTGAAAAATAAGGTTTTGCCAACACATATATTATCACACAATTTACAGAAAAGTCTAACTTTTAAATTCATTTAATTCCACTGCATTTTACAGCAGCTTTCTCCAGTTCAGTGACTACTGAGCTGAGCTAAGCAATACAAAAAAATGTGGTTTCAAGTTCCTGCTATTAACTAAGACAAGAAAAGAGGGAGTAAATGCTTAAAAAACAAAATGATTCTTATGCCCTTATCCTCAATCATAATGTGAAGTAAAAGCTAGCAGAACTTTTCAGGAATAAATATTCTGCGATTGCAACTTTGCAATGGGTTCCTACAGTCGGTTCTTTGCTACCACTAGCTTCTCCACTAAAGTGATCAACTGTCCTCCTTTAGGGAGGACAGTCCTTCTTTTGTAAGTTCTGTCCTCTCTTGAAAAGTGTCCTCCTACATGTCCTCCAGCATCAATCAAATACGGAGATTTACAGATGTAAATCTCCATATTTGGTCGATGTTGATCCAATCTGTTGTGTGTGATGTTATGTATTTGTATTTGTATTTGACATGGCAATTCATCAAGGCTCGGTACAGAGCGGCGAGACACAATTATGAGACGCCTGCGCTCTACACAGGAGAATTTGCTTTGAAAGAGTGTGACGCACGCAAGAGTGCACCATGCGCAAGAGTATGCTGCGCGCAAGAGTGTGCCACGTGCAAGAGTGTGCTGTGTGCAAGAGTGTGCCACATGCAAGTGGCTTTGTTTTTTTTCTTCAATTTATTTGTGTCCTCCTTCTCATTGTAAAAAAGTTGGTCTCCAGCAAAGAAGAAATGACCAGAGTAACTTAGTTAATAACAGGGCTAGTGCCTTACTGCGAATAAATCATGTTCCATCTAATGTCCCACAACCAATCTACTTTAGTTTGGTGGGAAGTTGTTCCCACATATCCTTCAAAGAACATAACAGTGTAATTTAAAGGAGTTAAATGTGGGGAACCGGTATTCACCTGATCTAAAAAGTGGTTGAGACATGTAGCTGATTGTCCTTTCTGTAATTGTAGCATAATCTCTATAGCCCCCCTGCTTCAATTTAAACCTAAAGGGAGACATCATGAAAAAAGTGATTTTTCCCCCTTTTTGTTTCAGAAAATTTGGTCAGATAGGAAACTATAGGCAGAGAGATGGAGAGATCTATTAAGAGAATGGGTATGAGTCAATGGTGGGATTAATTTTTTTTTTACTACTGGTTCTGTGGGCGTGGCTTAGTGGGTGTGGCAGGGGAACTGCAAAATCCCATTCCCTCCCCACTCATGGGGAAAGGTTACTGCAAAATCCGATTCCCTCCCCACCCCGTTAACCTTCTTTCCAGCTCTGTTCTCCTGTGCAGGGCAACAAAAGACGACCCAGCTGATCAGCTGGGATTCATGAGGCAGAAAATAGATGGGGGCAGGACCAGTCAGAGGTGATATTTGCCGGTTCTCTGAACTACTCAAAATTTCCACTACTGGTTCCCCAGAACTGGTCAGAACCTGCTGAATACCATCTCTGGTATGAGTGTTAATCACATAATTCAAAATCAGCTAAAATACAACCAACATATATATATTTAAAATAAAGCAACCAGAAATAATCCTAGGAATGAGGTACAAAAAGAACAGTAAACAAACAAGATGAACCAATCCTTATTTATCTATCTCTAGTCTATGTGTGCTTTAAAAAAAAAACTTTTTGCTTTTGGACTGTTATCTCAAGCTTCATTGGTATTATGACTTTGAAAAGAAGTTAAAAATTGGCTGCCTGGCTGGAAGAACATATCCCAGTGAAACATTACACTGCAAACATCACAAAACCATACATGCACATCCCCATGAACAAGCACCTGCAGGTAACTTGGACACCACTTCCCTTCTATTTTTGACCCCCTTCATTACATCTGGAAAAGTATTCATTAACGAGAGTAGTTTATGGCTCCCTTCATAACCATTTGTAGCTAGGGGAGTTATTGGCTAGTTTAAAACAAGACTCTTTCTTGCAGTTCAGATAAAAATAGAAGAAGAAGAACAAAAATGAAGAGTGCCTCTGGTTAAATCACCTTAAATGAACAAGAACTTAGCCCAAGCATAAAAAAGGAAGTAGAGTTATTTTGAAAAAAGTGGAATTGGGCTGAAAATTATTTTCATGTTTGCATTTCCCAGGAAAAAAAGGTGTTTTGCAGAACACTTAGCTACCCCCACTCCTCTTCCTTAAGGTTAAGGGCTTATATTCAGCTTATGAATATAGGTACTTTAATATAGGACCTGCTAGTATTTCATTTTGGAAAGGTGACCTGGTTTATGTAGAAGAAGTGGCAGAACCTGGGAGTGGAGTTGAAAGAGGGATCAGCCTGGAGTTCCTATATGACGACAAGCAGACTAACTCCCTTTGAATTCCTTGAACTTTTATCTAACTCCAAGCAAGTGCTAGTCATTATTTGGTGTGTGTGTGTGGTGGCAGCTAAAAAAGCCCAACGCAATGCTAAATTGCATTAGCAAAGAGATACAATCAAGATCAAGTGAAGTACTAATACCACTCTATAAAGCTTTAGTATGACCACACCTAGAATACTGCATCCAGTTTTGGTCACCACACTATAAAAATATGTTGAGACTCTAGAAAAAGTACAGAGAAGAGCAATCAGGATGACTGAAGGCTAAAATATATGATGAATGGTTGCAAGTACTCAGCAGGCCTAGTCTAGTGAAGAGAAGGATCAGGGGAGACATGATAGCAGTGCTCCAATATTTGAGGGTTGTCACAGAGAGGAAGGGGTCAAGCTATTTTCCAAAGCACCTATAGACCAGACAAGGAATAATGGATGGAAACCAAACAAGGATAGATTCAACCTAGAAATAAAGAGAAAATTTCTAACAGTGAGAACAATCAACCAATGGAACAGCTTGCCTTCAGAAATTGTGGGAGCTTCATCACTGGAAGCTTTAAAGAAGACACTGGGTTGCCATTTGTCAGAAATGGTGTAAGATCTCCTGCTTGGGTGGAGGAGTTGGACTAAATGACCTAAAAGGTCCCTTCCAACTCTGTTAATCTGTTAATTATTTGAGAAGGTTCCTGTACCTAGGTTGTTAAGCAATAAATCAATTTACTTGTACCTTCACATGTGGACCTGATCTTTTGCACCTGATAATTTCCAATATTTAGATAGATAGATAGATAGATAGATAGATAGATAGATAGATAGATAGATAGATAGATAGATA
>NW_020769323.1:14263476-14299213 GCF_900518735.1 Pseudonaja textilis
ATAGATAGATAGATAGATAGATAGATAGATAGATAGATAGATAGATAATCTGCAATATATATCTTGCTCTTATCTCAAGCACCTGCAATATATACAATGTTTTACTTGCCACAAAACAAGAAAAGCAAAAGATATCCTTTCAAACCACAGTTGTTACCCCTCTGCTGATGGAAAAAGTATCAGAGCCCTCCAGCTTCTACATAAATCTTTTTCCATGGCATTTTTCAAGTGTACAATTTGTCACTGGATACATTTAATAAAATCCACCAAACATTCATGGCAGCACATTTTTTAAGTGTTGATATCAGATAAGAGTTTCTCCAAATAAAACAATCAGTTACACAGTGTGATGAAGGGAATCTGAAAATACAGAAGCACCACTGCCTTATTTTCTTACAATGCCCCATGAGGCCAACAAAAAGATAAAATGTCTGGCTACTTCTGGAAAATAGCTAAAGAGACACAAAGGTGTGGTATAACCATAATAATGCATTTTTATTCTTTTAAAGCCATATAGAATCCAATATATCCATCTTATGTGCAATGGTCAATTAGCTGTAACTGTATTATGACAACATTTTTTCCCAGAAGAGTGATTTTTAAAACATACTAAGCGTTTCACACTGTTTTTACTATTCTGTAAAATCCAGTCCATGCGATTTTTCTGAAAGGACAGTTTTGGCCAAAGGGATGATCTATGGATGGGTAAAGGATATGACTAAAGCCTTGGAAAATGGGGTTTCTTTACTGCTTTCATTGTTATTGTAATATACAGCACATCTTTGAAGGCATTCAATGTAGCTCATAATAAAACATAAAATATAAACTCTGAAGCACAGAACCTATATGCCTCAAATATCATTTAGGCTTTAGAAAGACTAAAACCTATTAGTCACATATTGTAGAGAACTTGCATTGAAGCAGCAAAACTAGTACTTTTCTTTTTTTCCTTTTAAAGGGAAAAATAGTTCTTCAGAACACCAAGGCCTCAAACAAGCCATCAGGTATATTTTCCCTTACTTTCATCTTGCCTGCATTTTTTTAATGCCTCTATCTACATAATAGTTTTGAAAGTCATCCAGGACAAAGAGGGAAGACTGTAGTCATACTGCATCATGCATTCCTGAGGTGCTGAGCATTTCAAACTGAGATATTTTTTCCCCTCAAGACTGAGTAGATACACTTAGTTAGCATGATGAGGGTTGTGCTGGCTATTTCTCTGCCCACTTTGCATTTTTAGTAGATCAAGCCTGCACCAATTACTTTCTTCTGTGCCTGAAAAGAAATTGGACTCCAGAAAGTGAGGTTTTATTCCGAGTGAAATCCGAGAAAGACAATTTACTTTAACATTTTTTCTTCAATGTTATTCTCCTTCTTCACTGTGATATTGTGGGATGCTACTGAGGCTAACTACTATATGCTTCTTTCTGTGATGTGGGAGGGGGGATCTTTATGATGAGAGGATGGGCTGCTTAATCGGAGCATCTCCTTCACTTTAAAGATTTGTTTACAGGTAAGATATAGGAAGATGAGATATTTTGTTTTATTTTAAGAGAAATTAATAAATTACTAAAATTGTTTATACTTTTTATAGGATGAATGGGGAAATCATTTCTTTGTATGTTTCTTTTCTTTAATATATTCTTAATTTTCTACTTTTCATTCATTCTTCTTTTTAGTTATCTTTTAATTGTGTGTATATATAGTGTCCAGAATGTGAACCAACAGAACCAAATTACAGCTGCTGAATGTCCGTTCAAGCAAATAAGGAATAAAGTGTTAATAAAGTCATTTCTGGATTGTGCTGTACCACTGGTTGTGGCAGATGGTGGACCATTCAGATTTGGACCTATTTTGGACTTGGGGACCACAAGAAATTTCATGGGAGTAGGCTAGACTGATAATTTCATAAGGTAGTGGTAAACATATTGCGAAGAAAATTGCATGGATGTCAGCATATAGAGAACAGAGAATGAGCTCAAATCAAGGTAGAGTTGATTTTTACTTTACCAAATTAGAGGTATGAAGCAGAGGTGGTATTCAGCAGGTTCTGACCAGTTCTGGAAATTTTGAGTTGTTCGGAGAACCGGCAAATACCACCTCTGACTGGCCCCGCCCCATCTATTCTCTGCCTCCCAAGTCCCAGATGATTGGCTGGGTCTTCTTTTGTTGCCCTGCACAGGAGAACAGAGCTGGAAAGCATGTTAGTGGGGTGGGGAGGGAATGGGATTCCCCCAGGAGTGGGGAGGGAATGGGGATTTTTCAGTAACCTTCCCCTGAAGTGGGTAGGAATGGAGATTTTACAGTATCCTTCCCCTGCCACGCCCACCCAGCCATGTGCACCAAGCCACGCCCACCAAGCCAGCCCACCAAGCCATGCCCACAGAACCAGTAGTAAAAAAAAAAAAAATTGAATCCCACCATTGGTATGAAGGTGTGTGTGTACTGTATGTACACACACACACACACTAAAAAGATAAACAGACAAAAAGGAATATTTTGAATAAAAAGCTCAGGAAAGGAAAAAAACATGAAATAAAAAGAAGAGATAAAGAAAGAAGAAAAAGATTCTACAAGTTTTGCCATATATTCTCCCATTTCTAAGAATAAGAAATGTAAAAATGTCTAAGTCCTTCCAACTTTTGAGTCAGACTTGTTGCTGTTTTCACATATAAAAACAAAGTTCCACAAGATGTCTCAATTTGTTTCTCCATTAAGCCCAAAACAAAGGCTTCTGGTTTCATTTCTACATTTATTTTTAAAATATTCTGCATCAAAATACATACTTCATTCCAATATTTTCTAGCTTTGTTACAAATCCGCCAAATATAAGAAACTGTTATCTCAATTTGTTTACATTTCCAACAAATATTTGAAATTTCTTTATAGATTTTTGACAATTTATGCAGTGCCAGGTACTAATGATACATTATTTTATATATAAAAATATGTTGATTTTAATTCACTGAAAATTTCAATCCTTTTTGTCCACATACTTTCCAATTTGTCCAATAGTACATTCAAATTTTTGACCATTTTATCATACAATATTTAACATTACTCTTCTGTTTGCATTTTCAGTAAATGTTTGTATATCTTACTAATAATATGATCTTCTCCCACCCACGAGTAGTTATTGAGACTTATGTTTTGAGTTATTATAAATTTCTTTCTGGCCCTCTGGTATTGGAAAGGATTTTTTAAGAAAAAAATACATAATAAAATATGATAAGTCCTTCAAGATACTTTGGAAGATGAAAAGATGGACACATATTATGGCAATTTTCATCCTTCAGCAGCACAGAGGAAGCAGCTCTGATTTCAGAAAACCCTTATTTCAGTTGAATGATGTGAAAGAGATAGTATTTTTCCCACAGCACACTGTTAACAGTATCCTCCCATCTGCATGATGCCTGTGTGCATTTAATTACCTTTCTTATTGTCATCAGCACTAGTAACATCAAGAAATGTGGCCTCCTTGGGAAATCTAAATCTCTTAAGCACATGTCTGAATAGGAAAGAAAAGATAAAGCAAGACAGAATATTTCTATCAAACTGAGGAAAAAAATACTCAAGGAAGTCTCCTGACAGATAACAAGATGATAAATTTGGTGGAATTTATAACTTGGGTAGAAGGAACATGGAAAGGAAGAAAAACAACCAACTTTCTGCTCTTATCCCACGTGCCTTGAAAAACAACAAGGGAGGAAAAAATGCTACAACGGAGGGCAGGAAGTAAGGCTTTAAACATTGGGATTTGTTCCAAAACTAATATTATGCCACAGAGAAGGACTGATTCTTTAATTATACGAAGTTTCCAGATTGCTGATGAACAGAGTCACAGAACTGGAAGGAACTATTTACCTCACTGAGGACAAGCCCTGCTGAGGGCATCAATCTAAATTAAAACATCCCCAACAGATGGATGCTTGAAGGGGATTCTCTCTTTTCTTGGAGTATTTGGGCCTATTGTCAAATTGTTATTACCACCAAGAAAGCTCTGATTATTTAATGTGCCTACCCTTTCAGAATATTATTTCTGGTCCATCCAAAATTATTTCTTTCCCAACAATAGTACTATCAGCATATCTGATAAGCATTCCATCTACCTCATCAACCAGATCCTTAACAAAGAATATTAAAGGTATAGGACCTAGGACTAAATGTTATATATTGTTCCACTTTAATGAGGAACTCTTGATAAGGATTTTTTGGGCCACCTATGTATCCCCTTGTCAAGACATCTATCCTACACTCAAGTAGCTTGTAATTAAACTATCTGGTGGTGCTTTTTCAAATGGTCTGAAAGCAAGGTATATATTACATTTAGAATATTCCCACAATCTACAAAAGAAGTTATTTTAGACAAGATAACTAGAAAAAAATGGGATATGGTTAGTCTTTAAAACTTGTCACAAATCCTTGTTGATTTCTAGAAATCATTTTCTTGTTTTTGTGATGCTCATAGATCTGTTTTTTTTTTTTATTATCTGTGGTATAGCTTTTCTAGATTATTATGACAGACTGACTGGGTCATAGTTCTAGTTTCTATTTTGAAAACACATTTTAACCTCTTCTAGCCATCTAGCTCTTCACCTATTCTCCAGAGTAATACATAAAGATTCAGCCAGATAATGGGAACTTTCTTCATTTCCCTTGAATGCAGTTGACTGAGGTCAAAACAGAAGAAAAATCATTATTTGAAAAAGTTTAAAAAATGTGATTTGCTTTTAAGAAACATGCATTAGGAAAAATATAAAAAAACCTTTAAGTCATAAAAAACTTGGTAATATTTTTTTCCCTTTTGTATTTTTCTTCGACTTTTTTTCTTTTTTGCACATTTTTTGCTATCTCTCTTTTTTCTGTTATAATAGCTTGTATTAATTAGCTTTTGATTAAAAAAATGTTTTAATAAAAATCTTACACAGAGAGAGAGAGTATGTACAAGAATCTTGTGAAAGTGAATGTGTTGATTTTTTTATTAATTGCAAACATCATATCCCCATATTGTCTTTTCTACCAAAGAACTGAAAAGTAGGCAAAAAGTAGATATCCCTTGCTGCAGACAATCAACATAGCCTTTTTTAAAACAAAATTAGGTACATCTTTTGCTGACCTTTAAAAATATTTTAATCCCCTCAGCACACATGTCTAACTTCAATAATACAGCACATTGGATTTAGAATTTTCAAAAAAAAAAAATGATAAGGTTACTGAACAAAATAAACAATTCTGGGATAAAACCAAATGTTCCCTAATGGGATATTTACTGGTTAAAAACAGAATAGGAATAAACAAAGAGTTACATAAATGGCAAGTGGGAACCATAACAGTCTGTCCTGATATCCTATGTGTTCCGGACTAGCAGGCTCGAAAGCCTGCAACTCTGATTGGCCCGCTAATAGCGGAACGTGATTGGTCACCTCAGACTGATCCGATTGGCTAGTAAATGGGCTGCCGTGATTGGCCCAGCCAAGCTGCTGCGGCTGGGATAGTTCACTCAGATCTGAAGTCACTAATAAAGAGCTGTTGTTGCTATCTGAGTCTTGTCTCCGTTCTTGGACCCATCCTCCCATATCTAACACTGGCGACGAGGATGGGATGCGGAGACAAGGAAGCCTGCTGAATACTCGCTAAGCTGAAGGAGCACGTGGCTGACAAAGTGCAACATCGGTGACATGGCCAGCAGCGCTATACCACCCGCCCCATTCCATCCAGCTAGCGAGGACAGGGACTCATATATGGACAGATTTCAAATGTTCCTGGAGTCCAACAACCTTAAGGATGCCATGCCCAGCAAGAAACGAGCAGTTTTTCTAATGCATTGCGGACCCACCGTTTCTAAAATGGCTAAAAGACTTGCGAAACCGGCTGAAGTCAAAATGATGAACTGGGATACCCTTGCTCCCATCCTTCGCAACCATTACGCCCCAGCAGTACCGACTCTCATTCGCAGGCACGAGTTTTACCAGAGGGATCAGCGTGAAGATGAGAGCATCGGGGATTTCGTGGCTGACCTGAGAAACCTGGGCGGATTATGTGGCTTCGCCAATCTAGAAGAAGCCACGAGAGACCGGATTGTCCTTGGCCTGAGAGATCCAACTGTCCAAAGCAAGATCATGGCCAAAGGAGACATTTCCCTTGAAGATTCCATAGCAGATGCCACTGCAGCTGAAGCCACTCGTAAATCAGCAGCACGTATGCGCCAAACCAGTGGGACCAACCACCAACCCACCAACGATGCTGGGAAACCTTCAGACAAATACACATCGGCCACCCATCACGAAGATGTCGAATCCTCCTCAGACAGTGAGGAGGAAGAAGTCCACAGACTCTGGTCAGAACGTGAGCAACAGGACCAGCGGGGTCGTAAAACGAACTACCAATGTGCTGGATGCGGTGGAAACCACCCACGATCCGAGTGTAGATTCCTAGACACCATATGTCGTTTTTGTGAAAAACGAGGACATATTGCTAAGGTATGCAGAAATAAAAGAGGCTCCGGCCCCAGATGAAGAGGGAACAGCCTGAAAAGAACCGATGGCAACTCCACCACACAGAGGGACCGCCCGAGCAACCAGTGGAACCAGTACAACAGACCCCGAAGGTTTAATGGCGTACCCAGACGAAAAGAGGCTCATCAGACCATCACCATCGGCCACGCTTCATCGCTAGATGCAAAGAAAATCCGTGTAGAAGTCACCATCGAAAATAAACCATGCATCATGGAAGTAGTCTCTGGGTCTTCCCTATCCATGGTATCCTGGAAAACCCTCAAACAAATGATTCCCAACATCCGCCGCCAAGATCTCAGCAGACAGAGACTCATACTCAAAGATTACCAAGGCAACCGGATTTCAGTCGCGAGCACCAGCCATTTCCAGGTCTCTTTCAAGGGACATACTGCAATACTACCACTCACCATTGTTGATAGAGACCGTCCAAGCCTACTGGGCCTTCAGTGGTTCGTGCCATTAGGAATCGGAATGGCTGGCATCCACCATACCGAAGACGATGACTGGGAAGCAGCCCTCATGCAAGATTTCTCAGAAGTTTTCAGCGAAAATTTAGGCAAGTACAAATGGTCCCCTATTTCATTTAATCTCCGCCCTGATATTGCGCCCATTCGCCTAAAACCGCGCCGAGTTCCCTTTGCTCTCAAACCCAAAATTGATGAGCAACTAGACAAATTAATTGCACAAGGCGTGTTAGAGCCCATTGATCACGCCCGATGGGAGACACCAATTGTCACCCCCATAAAGCCTGATGGATCCTTGAGAATCTCTGGAGACTACAAGGCCACCCTCAATCACGCACTGCAGCAGAGCGCCTATCCGGCACCAGTCGTTCAGCATCTCCTACATTCACTTGGGGGTGGCAGAATATTCACAAAACTTGATCTGGCCCAAGCGTATCAACAGCTGCCAGTTGATGCTGAAACCGCTGAAGCCCAAACTATAGTTACACATTGAGGCGCATTCAAATGTAACAGGCTCCAGTTTGGAGTCAGCGTAACACCAGGCATCTTTCAAAGCCTGATGGAGAGACTATTGCAGGGCATAAAAGGGGTCGTGCCCTATTTGATGACGTGTTAATAGCCGCCCCAACGAAGAGTCATTTAGAGTGCCTCAGAACAGTCCTACAAAGGTTCAAAGATGCTGGTCTCAAGGTTAAAAAGGAAAAGTGCCAGCTATGCACAGAAAGGGTTGAATTTCTTGGTTACCTCCTTGACAATCAAGGAATTCACCCTACAGAAAAGAAATTGGCAGCCATCAAAAATGCCCCAAAGCCCCAAAACAAAACAGACCTTCAAGCCTTCCTGGGACTCATTAACTTTTATAACATTTTCCTACCCCAGAAGGCGACCATTGCTGAACCCCTTCATAGACTCCTCGATAAAAGGGCCTCCTGGATTTGGAGACAATGGGAGGAACATGCCTTCCAACAAGTAAAGGACCTTCTCACTTCAGATGCAGCGCTCATACAATATAACGAAATACTCCCATTGACTGTTACTTCTGATGCCTCACCTTTTGGGGTGGGGGCTATCCTGAGCCACGTCCTACCAAATGGTACCAAAGCACCAATTGCATTTTTTTCGAGAACCTTGTCAAAAACAGAAAGAAACTATAGCCACCTAGATAAGGAAGCCCTTGCAATTGTATCTGCAACCAAAAGGTTCCATGAATATGTATATGGGAGATCATTTTCTGTCATCACAGATCATAAACCATTACTTGGCATCCTGGCAGGTGACAAACCTACTCCACATTCTATCCCCCAGAAGTGGTCGGAGTTCCTAGCTGCCTACGACTATCAACTAAGGCATCGCCCTGGAAAATCTATTCCCCACGCAGACACCTTGAGCCACTCTCCACTACCCAAACTGCAAGATGACCCAGCTCCCACGCTACCAGTACTACAAATTGAGACAATTCCCTCACCACCACTAACTGCGCAGGACATCGCCCTTGAAACCAAAAAACGACTCATGTTTGGCACGAGTTCTTGGCTGGGTGGAGAGGGGATGGCCAGAAAATGAGCCTAAGGAAACCTTTAAACCCTTCAAGAACAGACAAACAGAACTTTTCTCACAAAGAGGGTGCATATTATGGGGAGACCGAGTGGTCATACCAGCTAAACTACAAAAAAAAGTCCTACAAATGCTACACGATGGACACCCGGGCATCGTGCGTATGAAAGCACGTGCAAGGAGCTATGCCTGGTGGCCAGGTATGGACAAACAAATTGAAACCTGGGTCGCCGCCTGTAACAGATGCCAAGAAAACCTCTCAGCCCCACCAAAAGCTCCACCAGCAGAATGGGAAACACCCAGAGGTCCCTGGTCGCGTATTCATATTGACTTTGCAGGACCTACTAAAGGACACACTTTCCTAATAACAGTAGATGCATATTCTAACTGGCTCGAGGTTAATAAAATGAAAACAACCACTACAGATGCAGTCATCAAGAAATTAAACAGACTCTTTGCAACACACGGCCTACCTGATGTCCTGGTGTCCAACAATGGGCCCCAATTTACTGCCTTAGCCTTCGAACAATACCTAGCAGACTGGGGCATCCGACACGCACTGACATCGCTGGCTCATCCTACGGTGAATGGTAGGGCTGAACGAATGGTTCAGTTCACAAAGAAAACTCTACAAAAAATGGAACAAGGTAACATCCATGATAAAGTCACTAGGATGCTCCTTCTCCAGCATATCACACCTAACAGCATGACTAACAAGAGCCCAGCTGAACTCCTGATGGCCAGGAAACTCAGATCACCTCTAGACCAGTTACACCCTGCTTACACCCCGGAAAAACCCCTGGGTTCCAGCAGCAAGCACTGCGCCTTTAAGGTAGGAGACCTTGTATTTGCAAAAAACTTTTCAGGGAATCCCCTGTGGATTCCTGCTCAAATAACTCAAGTCACAGGCCCCCGCTCCTACTGCCTACTAACCACTGATGGCAGAGCGTGGAAACGCCACATTGACCAGCTACGCTCCAGACTGACCACAACTTCCATCAGCGACCCCAACCTCGACACCAGGGGGGAGGGGAAGCCATGAGTCCTGTAATAGAACCAACATCGGTCCCACCAGAACTAACCCCAAGATCAACACATCATAGCTTACAATACTTACCAACTGTAGTCGAACCTGGGCAAACGAACACTTCACCTAGAAGCATCAGCCAAGCAGGTTCAGCGAGCCCAGGGAGCCATAGCAGTAGCAACGAAGCTGATGACTCAATCACCCCAAGGTCACCAGAGGAGAGTCACAACTATGGCACCGGTTCACTGTTCCAGATAGATCCAGCAAGCAGTCCATCTGAACCCGAAATTGAACACAGACAATTGGAATTACGCAAGTCAGGTAGACAGGTGCGAAGACCCTCCTACCTGCGAGACTACATAACCCCACCCCTTAAACGGAACCAAGAGGGGAGGGGTGTTCCGGACTAGCAGGCTCGAAAGCCTGCAACTCTGATTGGCCCACTAATAGCGGAACGTGATTGGTCACTTCAGACTGATCCGATTGGCTAGTAAACGGGCTGCCGCCATTGGCCCAGCCAAGCGCGGCAAACTCAAATCGCCGTCATTGGCTGCTTAGCCGCAGCCAGCCCTATATAAGGGGTGCTGCGGCTGGGATAGTTCGCTTAGATCTGAAGTCACTAATAAAGAGCTGTTGTTGCTATCTGAGTCTTGTCTCCATTCTTGGACCCATCCTCCCAGATCTAACACTATGTTTTTAATTTGTACAGCAACAATCCAGATTTAATGAGAAGTTGCTGATAACTTGACACCATTTAATTAAGAGATTTTGTAAAGAACTATCAATATATCTCCAAATTGTGGAAAAGGAATATTGAAATAGTAAATTAGACTTAATGTGAGTCTAATAAGCCTAAGAACACTGGTTCAGTCTTTCCCCAGTTGTTTCCAACAATTCAATTCAGTCTGGCAGAATGGGCAGGTTCTGGGTTCTGTTGAGCAGAGAATACCAGCTTCAGGGTTTAGGAAGCATGTCTTGTCTGCCATAGTGCCTGCCCTATGAAATATCCTGTCTTGAGTGATAAGGATGGCCATAATCCTTCTGGACTTTTGTAAGGCCCTAAAAAACAGGTTATGTGCAGGGGTGGAATCTGACCGGTATAACTACTGGTTCAGTGATTTACTTGCTGCCTGTACAGCTGAGCAGCGCTGCGTGCAGGTGCGCAGCAGTTGAAAAAGCACTTTTTTCCTGCTTTTCTAACTGCAGCTGTGCTGCTCAAAGCAGCTAAAGTTGAAAAAGCAGGAAATAAAGGTCAGGTAAGAGCCCAGGTGGGCGGTGGGCCAAAACAGCAGCACACATAGAACCGGTTCTATGTCTGCTGCTCTTCAGAGTTATTGGTTCTACAGAGCTGGACAGAACTGGTAGAATTCCACCCCTGGTTATGCGCCCAAGTATTTGAAGGGTCCCATCTTCTGGTTATGTTAACAAGCCTAGGCTGCAACTTTCTTCTTGGCTGCTGTGTGCATTTTAATTGATATCACCACCATCATTTTAGCCATGGTCTATCCACTCTGGGATGAAGAACTCTTCCACATGTTTCCAACCAATATAGTTCTGAGCTTTCTTTTGCCAATTGGGACCACAATACTCGCTGTCTAATTCTCATATTATTTTATAAATATGTGTGTTTATGATTATTTGCTGGCCAGAGTCAAAGAGGTGGACAGTCATACAAATTAGATAAAAGCATAAAGTGGAGACATTTTGCAAATAATTATAAGGTCCAATATAAGTTGAAATGTCTGTGCAAGAACAAATTCTTTAGTTTGTAAGGGTTTAGCCTCATTCTCCTACACTATCTTTCAACTTTCTGATTCAATTTTTCAGAACCAAACAGTCAATTAATTTATGAGCAATTTAACCCTTTAAAATCAGGGGAATATTTTTAAAGTAAAGGCAAAGGTTCCCCTCCCACATACGTGCTAGTCGTTTCCAGCTCAAGGGGTGGTGGTCATTTCTGTTACAAAGCTGAAGAGCCAGTGCTGTCCGAAGACATCTCTGTGGTCATGTGGCTAGCATGACTAAATGTCAAAGGCACATGGAACACTGTTACCTTCCCACCAAAGTGATCCCTACTTTTCTACTTGCATTTTTACAACTGCTAGGTTGGCAGAAGCTGGGACAAGTAACTGGAGCTCATTCCATTACACGATGCTAGGGATTCAAACCACTAAATCTGTCTGTATTGTAAAAGTAGCTGCATACACAAATACACAGAGAGAGACACACCATTTAGAATTAGACAAAGGTTATCCCCTTCACCTACCACCACACAAAGGTGCTCCTAGCTTCCTTGTTTATGTTTTTGTGTTTTGTTTTGTTTGCTGCTCTGTGGAAATAATTGGCATGGAAAATTGGATACTGTAAATTTCTCAGCACTGGCTGAGAATTTGTGGCTAAGATGCTGAGCTTATTGGAGGAATATTTTTACAACAAAAGAAAACATTATGCATTAAATCCTCCCTGATTTAAAATGGTAAAATGCTGCAATTATGGCAGTTAAATTGTATGCAGATATAATGCCTTTATATGCTCACAAATCCTAGGTAGTAAGATAAATATTATGGAAAGGTTCATGAGGATATACTCTGTATGATATTCCATCTTAATTAAACTCAAATCTCTAAAGAGCACCAATCATATCATTTTGGGTTTGGGGTGGTACCAGATGGATTGTGGGAACTTCAGTTGAAATATCCTGCAAGAGTTTGAAGGATCTTCTCTCTGTGCAGTCAGATATGATAGAGACCATGTGGTAGAGCAAGGCAGATAAATCCAGGCTTCTTTCAATCCCTGCTTTTTGGGGAAAATTATTTTCCCTTGCTTTGCCCTTTGAAGTCTGCTCTAGCAGGTTTGTAAACTCTTCAAAACAATGCTGGAATGGTGTAAAAATTCTTTTACATTTCTACCCACCCACCCCTCCACAATCCTAGATTATTCTCCCAAAGTTCTCTATTCCAGTGGTGGTATTCAATTTTTTTTACTACTGGCTATATGGGCTTGGCTTGGTGGGCATGGTGGGGCTTGGTGGTTGCGGCTTGGTGGGCATGGTCCCATCCAACTAACCTGCTTTCCAGCTCCATTCTCCTCTGCAGGGCAACAAAAGAAGACCCAGCCAATCAGCTGGGACTCGGGAGGCAGAGAATAGAAGGGGCGGGGCCAATCAGAGGTGGTATTTTCCAATTCTCTGAACTACTCAAAATTTCCACTACTGGTTTTCCAGAACCTGTCAGAACTGTCTGAAAACCATTTCTGCTCTATTCAGATGGCAATCCTGTTGGAGCAAGAATAGCCTTAAAAGAAGTATTTCAAATCTGATGATTAAACTAGGATTATTCCTATAATGCAGTGAAGGTGGAAATAGTATCTCATTTTTACTCAACTATTTGTTGAATTAAGATTAGCACTCAGCAGTTTGAGTTTTGGGCCTCTCACACTAATAGTGCACAGTTTGTTAGGAATATGGTGCTTTGAGTTCATTAGATTTATCCTCAAGTAAGTCTGCTTCACATTACAATTTTTGCTATTAAGCATCACTGTTGCACCATTTAGCAAATAAATAAAAAAATCCCCAGTAATAATACATGTAATTATAATATCAACGTTGAAAAAAAATAGTACATCCTTAAACAGTATATCCTTAAACACACTGGATTATTTCACCAATGTGAACCGGATCATTTGCTAACAAAGTAAATGTTTATCCTACAAAGGTTATGGACCTTGTTGTGTTGGAGAATAGCTGGGATTATAGATGGTTATTCATTCTGGCAGAAAGACGGAATATTATTTCAGATATTCTAATGTTGGGCATGTACAATTATAGCAAGCAGATTTATTCTCTAAATTCATTGAAGTTGTGTGTATCACTAAATAAGTGAATTTTTTAGGCTTATCGATCTCACAAATTAACAGTCCAACTCAGTGTATTTTTGAGAATCAGATTTGAGCAAACCTCTACTCTTCACATTTTTCAATGAACCTTTTCCCACAAAATTGCTTCATTAATGCTTAATATCTCATCATGTCGGATAGCAAGATTTGTGGCCAGTTATGTTTCATCCAATCAATTAGTCTCAACCTAAGCCTTCCAAGAGTTCCCAAATGCCTTAATTATACAGATGAAATAAAAAAGTTCCTAGCATGCTTAGATCAGCAGTTATCTTTTTTTTTTCTCATGAGGAGCATTTGTATGATGATCCATCTGCTATGGAAGCCTTTCAGATTGGGAAAGATAGTGGGGAGTATACTAGAGCAGTCACAAGCCCTATTACAGGAATTATAGAAACTGGAATTAGAAATGAAAGAAACTTAACTAGACTGTAGTTACTAGAGCCTTTATTTTCTAAAAAAACTGAATGGAGCTATAGATTATGATGAAAAGCTGTCATATCCTCAACAGCAAAAGGTTCAGTAACCTCATGCCAGCATATTTTTGCATGCTGTTGACCAACATTTTTCATAGTGTGACTTTTCATTCATCTTGAAGTCAGTTTTAAGGCATTGTATGAGAGTGTATATGTGAAGATCAAAGAATATTGAGCATCAACTTTTAACAGTTCCAGAACTAACTGGAAAAAACACACAGTAGTGTGTTCCAGATAAAGGCAGCTACTCTTATTTAAAAAGTCTGCACTGGTTGATATTACTCAACCAAGTTGAATTCCAGGAATATGACATTTCTTGTATACATGAGATAAGGAACCATGTATAAGCAAGGGAATTTATATAATGAAAGAGTGAACATTAAGCACCTAAAAGGAGGAGGCTCATTTAGCCAGGAAACACAAGACGCCTACATTTCTCCAACCCAGCATAATTCAACACATTTCAACATGTTTCAACTCAAAATTCATTTACAGTTTTGGGGAAAGTGCAACCCCATTAAATACCTCATTTTCCAGAATATGAGGGTTTTAATCACAAATCACTCAGTCTTGTCCCGATTGACCTTGAAACTGTTTCTTCTTATTTAGATTCAAATAGTCTCAAGATAGGACATCAACAGCATAATTTGGGGAGACTGGGAGTTGAGATTACAATTGGGTTTTATCAGCATACTGATGGGATCTAACTCTGGACTCATATATGAACTTAACCAGTAGTTTTATGTAGAAATTAAACAAAAGAATGCTGAGTCCTTAGGTATCCCACAACAGTCCAAGCTCTGATTATGTCACCTTGTTTTGGTAATGAAATGTCTGCAAGAAAACAATTTCAGAAGGTACCAAGGACCCCTCCCCTCAAATTTCCCCCACTACTGTCACATCAAACTAGAAGTGATCATAGAGGAAAGAGAATTATCGCAACATGATATTCCTCCACTCCCAATCTTTTCAGGCAATTCAGAAGGATACCATGATTTGAAAGCTGATGAGAGATAAATAAGAACCAGCATTCTCCCCCTTTTTGGGGGGAGGGGGGAGTTTTCTTTTTAAATGAATAAAATAAAAAGTTTAGTTTTTTAAAAAAAGATCAGGATGGGTGCACCCCCTTACATTGGTTCTTCCAAAGGTCATCAACAAGCACAATAAATGCTTTTGCAGTAGTATGCCCCAGTCTGGAGCCCACATGAAATGGGTTGAAATAATTAATTTCTTTCAAGATTATCTGCAATTGCCAACCACAGCTTTTCAATGACTGTCCAGAATTGTTGGGTCCAGTGATGTCTTGAGGACTGGATACTATGGGCTGGATGGTGGGACAATTTTCAAATGGTAGTCCCAAGAATCCCAAATCTGTACCTCTCAATGGCCAAAAGAAACAAATAACTAGAACTGGCAAACTAATGCACACAGACATATACATCACCAACACACCTATGCTTAATCCATCTTATTCTCCAAAGCTTGCTGCATATGCACTTGTTCCTAACCAGAATGATACCAAACTGCCAGCAATGATGTCCACAATACAAATTAAGTCATTTATTACTGTTGACATGAGGTTGCACTTAGGTCCATAAGGATCAGTTTGCATTATGACATAAGGCTTAATTTTCCCCGCTCCCCTGTTTGATGCCTATGGTTTGCTGATAAATTGCTGCCCATCCTATTACAAGGCTGGAAAATGACACTGCTTAGAATCATTATTGGCGTGAGAACTCTGTAGGACCTTCTCAATAATCTTACAGTTAAACAGATCTGGCTTTAGGAAAAAAAAAAAAAGAATCAACAAATGTATTCCCGGGATCCAGATGGGATGCTTATTAAATATGTGAGGTTTTTTTTAAAAAAAATCTGAGATTGTCTTCCAAGGTTTCACGCCTGGGATGGCTGCACTACAGATATTCTGTAAAATGTGCTTAAGGCAATATGGACCACAGTTTTAGATATTTCTGGATGTCCCTTGCTGCCATGAATATTTTGAAGAGAAACTTCCAGAACTGAATAGCTTATGTCAGATGTTACTACAATGACTGCAGTCTGTTAGAAGTATTACAGTTCTATAATTAGAAGTTCTTATACTCTATCATTGCAATTCCCATATGTGTTCTACAATATCCTGGTAAAACCTTTTTCAGTGAGGGTACAGCCCTCATTTCTTTCTTTATTTTCCAGGCTGTTGGCTTGAAGTTGGTTGTTCTATAAGTTCTAACTGAACAAAATAGTTAAATAAGCAGCTTCAGTCTTACTGCTTTTCTTTTGAATTTCTGATCATGTTGCATCTTGAAAATGCTAAGGGAGCAGTTAATATTCTTCATGAACCTACCAGAACATACTCATTGTCCAGCATATCCTGTACAATGTTACTTAGAACAAGTTTACTATCCTTCTTTACCTATGCAGTATTTCTGGGCCAAAATGTATGCATTTATAATAAAATGTCTGAGGTGTCCTTCAAACTACTCAAGACATCTTACCCAATATTCATTCTTTCTTTGGCACTGTTAATAGAAGGATATAATAATACTCTTTATTGGACTCTGTGACTCCAGGGAAGTGAAATTACCTCATCTTCTTTTACACTGTCCCTTTATATTGAAGTATAAATATTTGTGCTACAAATCTTGCCGGAAAGAATATCTGACTCTCATTTAATTTCATTATTATCCTACTATAATAATGCAGTCAAATTGCTTGCCCTACATATTGGCTTCTGATCAAAACAAATTATGATAAACCATGGACATTTTGGATGTATTTATGTTAAAAAATAGGACATTTTTGTAAGCAACTGTATTATATGGCTCTCTGTTGCTGTGCTAAACTTTATCTGGCTACCAGCTTAACTAATATTTTCCATAATTTTATATTATAAGAAGAGTGAAAAACTATGTGGGATAGCTTTTAGGGATGCTTTTTTTGAGGGACAATTATCTACCATTACTAATAAGTTCCAAAGTGTCAAAGATGGTTCATGCTGCCAGGATCTACTTAAAAGGCCACAGATCTTCAAAGGGCACTTTGTTTGAAGCTTTGTTAAAGTGCTTCTTTGGAGTAATGCTGTAAAGCAAAAAAATACTCTATTGATGGCAGTACAATGGCTTTCCTGCTTCCTTTCAAGCTGATAAGAGTGCTTCTCATCCTGGTCCCCATCACATGGAGTTAAATAACTAGCCATTAGTAGCTGACATGCCAGACTGGGGAGACCCAGGTTCAAGTCTGCTCTCAGCTTCTTCTCTGTCCAATCTACTTCAAATAATGATTGGAGGGAGGGGAAACAGTGAGATACAACAAGTTTACTTTGAAACACAAAACATAGCAGCCTGCTTGACACATGATACTTAACATGCATTACTCAAATCTAAACAAATTCAGCTGGGACTTTAAACAAAGGAACTTACAGGGTTTGCTTGAGCACATCTGGCAATGGTGACTCCTGAGTTCAGTACCAGACAGCTCCAAATAAGTAGACAAGCCAAATGCTTCTCCTTCAATGAAGTTTTCCTCCCTGCTTTCTTATTCATTTGCATAGGGATAATGGTCTTCCCTTGGGAAACAGGGATAAAACAGGGGTGGGATACGACAGGGTTAACTACTGGTTCAGGATTTACAAGCTTCCCTGCCCACTGTGGGCCGTGCGCCTGTTAATTGTCATGTGAGCCTGTTAATTGTCATTAGCACGCTGCGTGCCAAGAAGCAGCCTTTGAAACAGCCCTCTTTTCTTGTTTTTATAACTGTAGGTGTGCCTCGTTCCGCAGCTGAAGTTGAAAAATCAGGAAATAAAGATCAGGTAAGAGCCCGAGTGGGTGGGTGGGCAAAAACATCAGCAGACATAGAACCGATTCTATGTCTGCCACTCTTCAGAGCTACGTGTTCTACAGAGGTGGACAGAACAGGTAGAAACCCATCCCTGGATAAAACTTCAAAGTGCAAAGTCTGAATTATATAAGAATTGGGATCACAAATAGTTGGATTTGCCTGATGCTATTTTCCCATTGATACTGAAACATGGATTTTCTATGCCTGCCTCCCTGATTGCTTTATCTTGAACCTTTTTTTTTTTTTAGTTTTGAGAATGATTCTTCTGCCATGTGTATGACACTTCTGTCCATGTCCATCAGCTATGCTTATTGAATCACGCCTTAATAATCTGGTAGCCAGGCCACATTGTTCTGTGACATAAAGCAGTAGTAGGCTTTATGTCACTATTTAAGATCTTGAGACCGGATGGATGTTTGTATTTATTTTATTTCTCTCTGTCTCTTTTACTGTAATGTGCATTTTCTTAATTTCTCTCAGGTCCTTTTATATGTGAAATATAAACATGCAGAAATATTTTCAAACTGTGGCTTGTTGTTCTACAACAATGATCCATTCATTGACCTTGGTACACACAACAAAAAACAAACAAACAAAAACCTTCCCAAAATGTTACATTAGAATTGAACAAGATATGCAATCCAAAATATGCTGGCAACAAGAAACTCAGTGATTATTCTTATCTGGCTTTTTGATATTTGACTTCCATTATTCCATAAAACAAACCCTTAGGATTTCCTATAGTCTATCTTGAAGACTACAGTATAGATTATAAGAAATGTAAAAATAATTATAGTGAAATGAAGAGTGAATATATGTCTCATTTGGAAATTACAATGCCATTTGTAATCATAATGCTTCTAGCTATCCAGACTTATTTGGCCTAATTAGTTGCATCACTGCCAGTTCATTAGACTTTTCCAGCAGCTGCCTGGATGTGGGTGAGCAAATCTGACCATTTAATATGACAAAGTGTTCATTTAACCTCTCCTTCCCTCCAAAATGGATAGTTTGCTCTTCTCAACTCTGATAAGCACCATTTGGGGGCGGGGGGGAGCAGAAGTGGTATTCAGCAGGTTCTGACCAGTTCTGGAGAAGCAGTAGTGGAGATTTTGAGTAGTTCAGAGAACTGGAAAATGGCACCTCTGACTGGCTCTGCCCCCATTTATTCTCTGCCTCCTGAGTCCCAGCTGATTGGCTTCTTTTGTTGCCCTGCACAGGAGAACAGAGCTAGAAAGCAGGTTAGTGGGGTGGGGAGGGAATGGGATTTTGCAGTAACCTTCCCCTACCATGCTCACCAAGCCATGCCCAAAGAACTGGTAGTAAAAAAAATTGAATCTCACCACTGGGGGTGGTAGTTGGAAGAGTTTTATATGGAGGACTGTATTTAAGAAATGGCTCATGCTACAACAACATGTTTAGAATAAAAGAGGGGAAAAGTTCATTCAGGTGCTATTTTGGAATAAACTTTTGTAAGCTGCATTTCCAGAAACATTACAAATACTGAAATGTAGTTCTGCTTTAGTATTCACCCTTTTATAACTATTGTATGCATTCTCTGAAAAATAAAATGTACTTTTGGGAGCAATTCATTCTAAAATGTGTGTCTTAGCAGCACTTAGCAGTGATCTATGAATATGGAAGTTATGCTAAAAATAAATGAAAAAGCCAGAAAGGAAATGGTGGACTAATGACTCAAGCATGTGTGAATCCCAAGGTTGGGGTAAATTGTTACATATATTCAGGTAGAAGGAGTATACTAAAATTCTGTATAGAGGAATGTAATGTTCCAAAATATGTTACAGCAGGGTTTCTCAAATGGTGTTCTATGAACACTGGAGTTCTGAGAGAATCAGATACGGTTTCCTGAGAAGCTAAGGAGGAAAAAAGATCAATGTATCTGGGTTTATTGATAGCAATTTTTCTAAGAAAAAGCAATCATATTCCAGTCATTGAACAGTGGTTTGTTTGTTTAAAACATTCCAAGCAATTGTGAAATTCATCTTTTAATTTCTGTACATTGGGAGTTTTAATTTTCATTCATAATAAACAGTTATTATAAAGAGATTTAACTAAATTAAATGTGCAAATTATCTATCGTATTATTTCATTTGACATTCTAGCAAAATATATTTAGCATAATCCAATGCAGATTAAAATCCTACCCTGAAAGGAAGTTGCCAGATGTTCAAAGTGGTTTTAGAAAAGGCCAAGGAACAACATACATTATTGCTGATGCATTGGGCAACTGTGAAAGCAGAGGGAGGAGAAGGATATGGAGAATGTGTCAATAGGTACTTCATTGACTTTAGCAAGGGTTTTGATTGTGTTGAGCATATCAAACTGCCAAATGTATTTCGGGAAAGTGAAATCTAAGAACATCGAAAACTTGTAGAGAGGACAAGAAGCCACAATACAGTAGGAACATGGCAAAACAGGTATATATATTTGCTGCTGCTACTGAAGCAACATATATGAATTGTCTAATTTCTTAGATTTTAATATGATACTGTCAAAATTGTACTTTCCAATTATGGAAAACTATACTGAACTTATCCTTGGTAGTGGATAGCCATATCTTCAAAACTCGGGGCACCCAGACTGATATTATATTGGAAATATGGTGGGAAAGTACAGTGCAAATTCAGATCCAGGAGTTTAGCATCACTTGGGAATATATATTTCTAAGGAGATTGCGCTCTGACTAGCATAATAGCAGGCCTTATGGGGCTCCTGCCAGCTGTTTTTTGGATTAAAACCTTGTCATAAAACAAGACTTTGTCATAACACAACAAAGCACATCTGCCAGAGAACTAAGCAGCTGAGCTACATAGTAAAATACGTTATCTTTTTCCCCTCATGTGAGCCAAGAAAAAAATCAGATGGAGAGGAGAAAATGGTGGATGGCAATACTTTCTGAAGCACTGTATGTAAAGACATGCCATCCCATGGAACTTTATATAGTCTGTTTCATAATTTGCAGGAAAGATTTCAGAGAGCAGATGACGGGAATAAACAGATATTTTCTATGAATGTAATATTCCCTCTTTCAAGCAGCAGCCTCCTGGGAGAAATAAGAAAGAAGAATTTCAATTTCTACTTTTTATGCATATGAAGAAAATTCAAATGTCTCTTCCAAAATGTAGCAGAATGTGAGAGAATATAGGGAAGGCAATATAATTTTGTGAGTGATACTATTTGTAAAATAAAGAGAGAGCAGTGGTCTGCTTTATGGGTAACCCTTATACAGCAGCAAAAGTATCTAACCACATTCAGAAATCATGGATGAGATGTGCTTTATTTATTAGTATGCAAGGCAAACTCTTGCTCTCTTCAATTATAATGCATAACAATCAGGAACATTATACTCAGGAACATTATACATTATACTCTTGTAAGAAGCTGATGCTAAAAAAAGTTCATGTTGATGCAACACTGAATAGCATCAATAGAGTAAGCAAGTGCTTTTTTTGGAGGCTGACAGTGCCATGAAGAAAGGGGATGTCTAAGGGAGCAAATTGATGCAAACAAGGAGCTGAACAATCCATCATTTCAAAAATGACGATCTAACTTCATAACCCTGGGCCTAAACCAACAATGGACACTGCATATTGCATATGCATACTGGAACATACTACAGGTGACTGCCTGCTTAGATACTTTAATGACTGCCTGTTTAGATACTTTAACTTTATGTTCAGTCCCCTACTTTCAGTCATTGCAGCATCCCCATGGTCATTGTGATTGAGATTCAGACACTTCCCAACCAGCAGATGTTTATGATCATTTCAGCATCCCACAGTTAGGATCATCATTTGTGTGCTTCACAGCCAGCTTCCAATGACCAGTCAATGGAGACATTGCCGGTAAAATTGCAAGTTACAGTCATATAATGTCTCACTTAACAACCATAGGTGATTCATATCATGATCATGAAAGAAATAAGGTTGAAGGCCCATTGCAATCTCATGATGTTTTGCTTAACAACCACACTACTTAGTGGCTAATCCCAACTGTGATTGTTAAATAAGGTTCTATCTGTATACCTTTAAAGCAGACGGGAATTACGATTATGCTCAATAATACCAATTGGTATTTAGGTTGCACACTGGGGATCAAAATAAAGAAGTGAGCAGGGACAAGACAAAATTACATGTAATTTATAACACCATTTCCCAAGAATAAGAATCATTGTTGGGTATATGGATACACCAACTAGGTTTGGGTTGAATAAATATGTAAACCTAGGATTAAGTGTTTTGTAGCTTTAAGCAAGAAACTGCAATGTCATTGTGGGTGCGGTTGCAGGCAGCAATATAGGTAGGAAGGGAAACGTAATAGACCCGGCTTCTGGATGCACCTGGTTCTGTTCCTGGTCTGCTGCCTGCTAGAACGTCTATCTGCTTACTTTTGGAGGCTACTGTGCCAGATACCATTTCAACTGAACACAAAGACTGTTTGCTTGGTGAGCTGAAGATTCAGTGTTGTCTTTGAGAGAAAGGTATCGGGAGGAGAAGATTTACAAGCAGATAAGGACATTGTATTTACTGTTAATGGACTTGATAACTGGATGGATATACTGGATAATGATATATGGACTGAATGACACTTCTTAATCTCTGTGTGAATTAAATAACTATTTTAAAACCACAAACAGTGTTTTTGTCTCCAGTGTGTGTATACTCTTGGGCCCACTCTCTCTCTCATTTGCCTGCCTGGCTTGACTGCTGCTGCATACTCTGCTTGGGGGTTTATCCCCAAACACTAACAATCATCCTCCTCATCCTCAGCATTTTGTTCTGCAGAAAAAAAGAGAAGGAATTTAAATTGTATATTTTAGTTCAACTGCCTTTGTTTAGGGGAAATTGTAGATCAACAAGAGTTGTCCCCCATTTATTTTTGTTAGGCATAATGCCAGACAAAAATGTGAGGAAGAGAATGTCTATTTAATATTACATGTTTTGACAGCAGCAAGAATTGTATTTGCACAGCACTGGAAAAATGAGGAAACGCCTACAGAAGAAGCATTGATAAAAAAAAAAAAACAATATTAGATGGTGCACTAATGGACAGACTGACACTGAAGATAAAAGAAAACGAAGACACAAACTATTTTAGAACATGGGACTTGTTTTACAAATGGCTAGACAACAGAGGTAAAAGCTAGGAACTGGAAAAGTAGTATTATGTAAGCAAATTAACTCAGACAACATGCTGTTCACAAAGCACTTATTTATGTAAAGAGAAAATGTATAAATAAATAATAAAAAGTCACTTTTTTCAGCATTGTTGTAACCTGGAATGGTCATTAAATAAAAGATCGTAACTCAATCTATCTGTACATGCTATTCCATACAGTCAGGGGTGGGATTCTACTGGTTCAGACTGGTTCTATATAATGCGGTGGTTATGAATCTGCATAGTTCGGAGAACTGGCAAATCGTGCCCCTGGCTGGCCTGCCCTCTCTGTCTGCCTCTCCCCTCCCCACCCAGTAAGTCCTTATTACACATGCCTGACATCACTGACTGTGTTCTCCCCTGCCCAGTCACTCCTTAAGGTATTTCTTTTTGCCCCATCCCAATGATCAGCTGTTCCAATGATCAGCTGTGCCGGGATCCCCCTGGCTGTCTTACTGCTTTGCCCACCCAGTCACATGTAGGGCTGCAAAAAAAGCCACGCCCACCCACTCACATGTAGGGCTGCAAAAAAAGCCACGCCTACCCGGTCACATGGCCATGTCCACCTAGCCACATCCACCTAGCCACATACACATGGTTGTTAAAAAATTTGAATCCCCTGCATACAGTGCACCCCTGCATACAGTGCTATCAAAAAATAAAGCTACTGCAGATGTTTGAGTATATGTATATAAAAAGAGTTATCCCTCACCTGTACTTTTTGGGTGCAACCCAACAGGTAGCTTGGAACCATCACATTTTCTTCCATAATTTTAGCATTTAAACATATCAGCATACATTTACAAATCTCTCTTTGAAAGTCATGAGAAATATGTACACTAAGAAGAAACCTATTGAATGAAATTAAGAATGTGATTTTTAATATGGGTTTTTAATTGAAAATACACAAAATAAAGTTAAAACAGAATAAACTAGAGCAAGCAATCTTTCAGCAGCTCAGGGATGGTTCTTCTCCTGTGTAGGATCTCTCTGGAACCAGTAATGATTGCAGGATATCCAGGGAGATTTTCTATTAAAAATATGATGAATCTCTCTCAGCTATTTCTGTTGAAACTCAAGCATAAACTCTGGGGAGAGAAATAACAGGGACCACATGCAAATCATGGGTCAGATGTGTGGGCAATATGCTTTCCCAAAGAGGCATATTGACCTTGCACCCACTCTTTGCATCCTAAGAGGAGCTGCCTTATGCAGGAATGGAGTTTCTACTTTTATTTTCACATTATATGCTGCATTAGGAGCCACGGTGGCACAGTGGTTAGATTGCAGTACTGCAAGCTAATTCGCTGCTCACTCCAGGAGCTTGATTCTGAGCAATTCAAGGTTGACGCAGCCTTCCATCCTTCCAAGGTCAGTAAAATGAGGACCCAGATTGTTGGGGGCAATATGCTGACTCTGTAAACCACTTATAGAGGGCTGTAAAGCACTGTCAAGTGGTATATAAGGAGTGCTATTGCTATTAGCCACAATTCTGTGAAATCTGAAGCAAAGAACTTTTCTTATTCCCTGATCATTTGAAACACAGGACACCATGCAAAGCAATCATTCTTCCACAGATCACTCCACTGAAGGCCTAAGACCATGAATTGTTGCACATGATTAGTTCTCACTGTTACAGGGCCGTTGCAGCAGTAGCTCACAGTCAGTGACCATAAATACTAAACTACTTACAGACACACACAGACACATTTTAGGATTTAGCTTCTTTTCTTACATGTATTAATGCTTAGAAATACAACTCTTCAATGGCAGCTGATCTGGCTTTTTTTTTTTTAATAGAGCAAGAGCCCTGTAGTTAAACTTTATGATCCTCATCTTCCATATATAATAAAAAAGAAAATACAGCAAAAATCAGACCTCCATTTGTCAGGCTGATGGATGTGTTTTAAAAACCTTGATAAAGCAAAGATAGCCATCAAAGCAGAATGTTCTTTTGGATTTTTCAGGAGCTGCTATAAGTTATTTTGACATCTGCTGTTGATTCAAGAATATTTATTGTGGATCATCCCAAAATACAGAGTAGTAGAGAATACTAATATCATTTTAAGGTCAAAGGTAGTTGTGAAAAAGACTGCTTGACTTTTTTCTACTCTTCCTTCTAATATTTAGTTAAGCCAATCCATATCATTTCAGTATACATCTCCTGTTGCCTAAAAGCATTTTGTTTAAGGCAGGCATGTCCAGTCCTTGGCCCATAGGGCATATGTGGCCCTAGGCCATCCCATAATATATAATAAACATAAAAAAATAAAGGAAGTTTGTTATTCATATAATTATCATATATTTGTTTGTGGCCCAAGACAATTCCTCTTCACTGAATGTATTCCAGGCAAACCAAAAGGTTAGACTCCTGTGGTTTAAGGTCTTTTCACATATTATTCATATAGAATAAATATGTATTGGTGGAAATCTTATGGTACCATATTCTACCACCTACTGACCCCCCTGTTTATTACAACTTCTTTAGATGGCTCCTATCTCCATTTCTGTGGATATGGGAGTTCTCTTTAGGTGTTCTAATTAAGGGAAATAGGCTAAACTACTTCCCCACATGCTTATAGTTTGCACAGATTAACTCTTAAGGGGAAAAACATAAAATAGAAGTTGCTTTGAGGTTGCAGTTATAAGTAACCTAGAAGCAGAGAAATATTGAGTACCAGTAAGTCACAATTCAGAGTCAACATGTCACTAAACAATGCTCATTTAAATCATAGCAGGAGGGGACAATTACCATAATTATCTTCCTTATGGGATTTCTGGAAGTATGCATTGAAACAGAATGTTAGACTGGATGGAAACTGTTTCACAAGACTATTTTTTCATAATGTTTATTTGTCCTAATTATCCTTAAAATTGGGGGAGCAAGCAAAGCCCTGGATATTACCTCTTATGGAACAATTCCCAATATTTCTTTGCATAAGTTTCCTTCTTCTTGTGAGGGTCAAATTGCATACAATAATGTATCAGGATTGCATATGATAATCTTTTGTCTGTTAACTATATTTCTGCTTGGATCCATCTCTTCATTTCTTGGTCTTGCTGCATTGAGTGACAAGATCTCAACAAGAATTTATTTGAATAAGAATATAGATATTTATGTGAACCAGTGTTCACATAAAGTACACATATGTAAAACCAGATTTACTAGCCTTTCCATTTTCCTCAAAATATGGCAAAACTTTGTTCATTTACCACAAAATTCCAACATGCTACAGCACTTCCATTTATTCGGTTATTTATTGTTATAGGCCACCTTCTTTCTAAACAGCCGTCAGATTAAGTAAATATAAATTTAGAGAAAGTTCTGAGAAAAATTGGCATTTTTTAAGAATGATTTGAAAAAGAAAATCTCAGAAATTTTCTCAAAATCTTCAGTTCACAGTTTTTGGAGTTATACAAAGCTTCAAAGCAATGTTTCAGGTTGATGAAGCAAGACAAATTTGTTAACTGAAGCAGAGTTTTTTTCCTTTAAAGCAGTAACTCAAGCCAAGCAGCTTTGAATTGCTTTATAGTTTTCTGAAATATTCCACAGATTCAGGGGTTTTTCTCCTGTTTCTGGGGTGTTACAGGCAACATATGCTATTTCAGCTCTACCTCTATATATGGAAATGTTGAGAAGGGTTGAACAATGTGATAAATTCTCAGATGGTGACATTAAAACTCTTTTGGGATGGTGTCAGCCTTAACTTTGCTATCTTTTCCTGTGCTGGGAAGGAAATTATTATGCTAGTCCTGCCAACACAGCTGGGAGCTCAAAGTAGTTACGTTTTTTGAAAATGGGCTCAAAGTAGTTCTGTTCTTTGAAAATAGGCTCAAGGCTGACCTGTTCAACCTTTGGGGCAAATGCAAGCCTCTTGTCAGAGAATAAATGAGATCAAGATCAGGACTTAGAGCAGGGGTGTCAAACTTGTGGCCCACAGGCCAAATGTGTCACGTGCTGGCTCTTCCCCCACCCAGTTTAGCAAAGGAGAAAAAAGTCCCGATACATCACGTGACGCCGCCACAAGTTTAACACCCCTGACTGAGAGAGATTGGCCTAAATATTTATTATTTTTAAGAAAATAGTGTGTGTGTGTGTGTGTGTGTGTGTGTGTGTGTGTGTGTGTGTGAGAGAGAGAGAGAGAGAGAGATGACTACCATTGTTACCTTATCTATTCCATCTTCTTTCTCTATAGACTGCCTATCTCTATGGCATTACATCATACTAAGTTAGATTGGCTGTGCTCCGTATGCTAATTAACTGAAGTAGAATATTGCCAGCAAGCCCTTTTCTTGGCAGACTCGGCTTTTGAGAAAGGTTTTCATGGGAAAATAGATGTAATTTATCAACCATTTTTGCCAACTCTCCCTTTAGCTGGTAAAAATTAGTGATCAGAGACAGAAAATGGTATCGCTGAATAAGGGAAAGGGTTATTGATCATTCTTTTGTGTAATATCCAAAAGATACATTGTTACTCATGGTTCCCTGTCAACTGTAATATTCCACAAAGCCAATGGTGAGATTTTTTTCCCTTTAGAAAAGGTCAAATTTGCCAACTAGCTATGCAAGCATCCTTACTCCCCAGATAACCCCTGAAAAAAACAGCAGAAGGATAACAAATCAGGAGTTGTTTTTCAGAATCAGGCCAAGTTTTAGAAGAGTAAGTAGAAAATTAAAAGACAGTGTAGATTTTTGCTGGAAACTGCAATAGTATTTCAAACATCTCTGCAGATGCAGGAAGAATATTTCAACAATTTATTACAACAATTTATTCCTGTGAAACCCTTGAAAATGAACTGTTCAAACTTGAAAAGCATTCTATCATCCCTGCTACATTCATTGCATTGGTCACAAGTGTAGCAGATATAGCAGCCTTTTCAATAATTCTCCATTAAGACATATGGATATCCCCCCCAAATTAAATATCAAAACAGATCGGATCAAACTGATTTGCCTTTAAATCTCAATTCACCAACTCAAATTGAGTCATGAATTTTGAATACGAATAGACTGATTCACAAGGCCTATTTTTAATCCTAGCCTAAAATGTTCATATTTTTTGAAAAAAAAATATTCAGAGGAGGTGCTTTGGAAGATAAAAGCAGCTATGGAGGCTTTTCCTGGCTGTCTTCACATGCACCTGTGTGCATAGCCTGTTTTGCTAAGAAATATGCTAAATAGAGCAGCTATGTATACCTGCAGAATAGCTTTCAAAGTTATAGAAGTATGGAAAAAGATGTGGCCTCTTGAATGATTTGAAGAAAGGTACTTCATACAGGTTTCTACTTCTTTTGTAGAACTTGTACAGATTTAATATCAATTGTAACTTTCATACCAATGTTCAATCTTTTGGGTCCAAAGGATTCATCAATCAAAACACAAAAGAGCTGTGCTGTTCAAAATAGTCTCTGACTTTTGCTGGGAGCTCTTAATTTAGGAGCAGGTTTGAATAAATATTCTGCCATAGATACTTTATAGACAGAATTCTGGATCTACACAGAAATAAATCTGTTCTGATTGTCGTGGCCCAAGTGCTTTCTCCTCCTCCATCCTTCCTTCCTCCCTCCTCTTCCTCCTCCTCCATCATCCAGGGGTGGACAAATATCAGGTCTATGGGTGATCTAAAATAGACTCAACCATTTATAAGGTTCTGATTGATGAAAAAAGGGCAGCAGTTGAAATCCCTCCATCCAAATTACTGATTAACTCTTTTCTTTAATTCTTATTGTACTCCCACCTACCTGAGCTATAACGTTATACCCACCTCCATTGTTAGATATTAAGAATGTGAAATCTACTACTGAATTAAAAGAAAATGCTACAAGACTGGATGCTTCCATTGTTTTTATAATAGCTATTTCCAGGACAAAATACTGGATAATCCATCTCTTTTTCCAGTTCTGGTCGTACCTTTATTTTTTTCTGGTCATGCCTCTCTGGAAGAATTTGTCTTCTGAATGAGATGAGGATTGGGACCTGATAGTATGTAGAGTTTTGTAACAGCATGCATGTAAGCCTTTGGTTTGGTAGCAGGAATTTGTTTTGCTTTCCTGATCCTTCAGCGCTGACTTCAGATATAGCATTTCATCATGGTTTGTAAAGTCTTGAATCGTGTTATGTCCTGATCTAACAGTTTCTTGAAGTTGTTTATTACTGAGCTTAGTCCATAAACAAGAAACTCTGAGCCCTGGTTTGGAAACGAAGAATTTGAGAATAGTAAGCAGTCCATCTTTCCCTCCTTTCTCCAAAGATGCATTGAATGGTCACCCAAATCAATATTTACTTCCTTCAAACCTCTAACACCTTGTAGGAAAATGTATTTCTGAAAGACAGAATGGTATGCAGAATGCACCTTCTGGGGGAGCCTTTTTTTTAAAATGCAGACTTTATGGAATGGATTTAATTCCTCAATAATCTTCTTTCATCCATTTGACAGCTGATGTCATTGAGCTTTTCCTGCCAACCCTGTATTGCCTTTGGAACAAATAGCAAATGTTGAGTCCTTTAATAAAGTACTAAGAGTGTTTATTAGAGCTGCAAGCTTTAATTGGATAAAACAGTAGATTAATTAACTCAAGCTTTTGTTGATTTTTTGGTGAGGGCAAATGCTAATCAGCAGAACTGCAAGTTAAGACACATTTGTTTGTTTTTTGAAGTTATTTTGATTCTCATATGTATCGAGAAAAATGGAATGAAAAAGAAACAATTAAAGGTGGCTTTGTCTTGAAACAATGTGTTATGATTATTAAATTGCATATTATCCTACACTTTCTTCTGCATACTAAGAAGGATTTTGGTAATGTGCACAAACATTGAAATGCAGTTGATTAAATTAGTTATAAAGCATATTATTAATCAGCTAACACTGAAATCAGGATACTTAAGGAATAAGGGCAGAAAGTTTGCACAAAGTACAGACAATCCTAAGTCTCTTTAGATTTGCCTCTGTCCTCATAAGTCATCACATCAACATACTATGTAATAACTTGTTTTTGATTATAAACCATGAATTTCAATTGATCAAGGCAGGAGAATGCAGAAGATGATGATAGCATGCCGAGGTGAAATGCTGCCGGTTCAGCCTGGTTCACTTGAACCAATAGTAAAAAATGCTAGAGGTTCAGACGAACTGGTAGTAAAAACCATGCTGACCTGCTGAATGATGATCAGCTATGCCACGTGATTTAGATTAGATAGAAAGCAGGAAATCATTGGATTTCTTGCTTTCTAGCTAATGTAAATCATGTGGCACAGCTGATCCGTCCCTTGCTATTGTACTTACCTTGGAAGGCTTCAAAATGCTTCTTTTTTCAGCACCCAGGAGGCTTCCCTGAGGCCCATTAGGCCAAAAACAGGGTGTGGGGGGTCTGCATGGCCCCACCACATCCAATTTTTGTTTCCAGAAGGTTTCCCTGAGGCCCACTAGGCCAAAAATGGGACATGGAGGGTGTTGCAAAAGAAAAAATGACTTTTGATCCTCCAGTCACATGACCACATAGCCATGTCCACCTGGTCACATGACCATCTGGCTATGCCCGACTAGCTATGCCCACCTAGCCATGCCCACAGAACCGGTAGTAAAAAAAATTGAATCCCACCATGGATAGCATGTCAATGGAATATAAGGTGGGTAACCAAAGTTTACATCACCAAAATTTAAGGTAAATCTGTAATCTTCAGTGCTGCTTTTTTTAAAACCTTTTATGAAAATATATGTTCTGAAGTAAAATAAATTAGCAACTGAGAACTTTTTGGAAAAAAGAAAGATGACATTTCTGGACCACTTCTCTGTTTATATCACTGTGTTATTGCCATGCACCTTCTGACCCTTGAAGGACTAATTTTAAAAGCAAAGAACTATAAAACTGTTGTTGTTTTTTTACTCTTGAGATAAATGAGCCTATAGGCAAAAGAAAGATAACCTGGCATGTACAACAGCTTATATTGTAAGCTACCATATCTTTATTACAAATTGCAATGAGTCTATATTTGCTTCACCAACACAATAAGTAAATAAATATGCTATTTGCAAAAGAACATTAAATTGTTCCACGTTATGGCCTACTTTAAGTAAATCAGTGGGACTTATTTCTTTGATAAATATTGCGATGATTGTGATATAGATTTTTTTGAAAAAAAATTATTTTCTATCCCAGTTAATGTTGGAAATACTTAGTAATAGGGGCTTTACAATTATTACTACAATAGTACTACTATTAATTGACTAAACATCATGGTTGCATGTATCTCATGATATCAGTATGAATTGATCATCTCAAATACCCCCCAACACAACACTTATGAGGAATGTTGATTATACTATATATGGATCCCCATGATATGGGGATAATTCTATAGAGGAATAATTGAGTCTGTCATCTGCACCTCTATAACTGTCTGGTTTGGTTCTGCAACCCAACAGGACAGACACAGACTTCAGGGGATAATTAGGACTTCAGAAAAAACAATTACTACTGCCTTCCATTGAGGTCCTGTTCACGGCACGAGTCAAAAAGAGAGCTGTGAAAATACTTACAGATCCCTCACATAAACTGTTTCAACTCCTGCCCTCAAAACAACATTATAGAGCATTGCACACCAGAACAATTACACACAAGAACAGGTTTTTTCCCCCGGTTGCCATCACTCTGCAAAACAAATAATTCCCTCAGCACTGTCCATTGCTGCATTGCTATTATTATTAATCCTCTCATCGTTCCTATCACCCATCCCCTCCCACTTGTGATTGTATGACTGTAACTTTGTTGCTTGTATCTTTATATTGATTTATATTGACTGTTTCCTACTGTAATTTGATTGTTTATTTGTACCCTATGACTATATTAAGTGTAGTACCTTATGATTCTTGATGAATGTATCTTTTCTTTTATGTACACTGGGAGCACATGCATCAAGACAAATTCCTTGTGTGCCTAATCATAGTTGGCCAATAAAGAATTCATTCATTCCTATGAGGGTGATCCTTCCCATCTCTCATGTGCTACCAATCTCATAATATTAACAGGAATATTCAACTATTCATTTCCTTGAATAGTTTCACCAAATTACTTTAGCATCCTTGAAAATTGCTTTATTCTTCAAAACAGCAATAGATTAAAGTTGATGCCAACACAAATAATTAGCAGAAAGGTTGAAAACTACAATTTATGTAATTGTATTATTACTTTTTAGGCAATTACTATATAATAATAATTATAAAATGCAGAGATTTAAGATTTACAATAAAATACAGGAAAAATGACAATGGGCACTTAAAATTGCATTATGAAACAGCAACCACCATCATCTTCCTCACTGAAAAAAGCTATCTCTTGAGGAACTGGCAAAAGGTCTACATTGATGATAATGACTTCTAGGGTAGGTAATTCCAGTAAATTAATTAAGAAGGCCATAAAGTGGATAATATTATTTTTGTAAGAGCCATCCAAAACTTTAAAGATCAGGGTGGTACTTACCAAGAGAGACATTCCAGAAATACTGGACTAACAAAAATTCACTTATTGATTCTTAAGTATCTTATCTCTTGGGGGTTATTAAATTTCATGCAGAATCTGGAAAACATGTCTCATCAAATTCAAGCATGTCATGACAATAGTGAAGTCACACTCCAAAATTAATTCAAATGAACTAAATCAAATAAGTGTGTTGAGAGGATTCTGGCCCCAAGGCCTTTCCCTTGATAGGAAGAACATGAATAACATCAGTTTATTGCTAGTTTCTGAAGCTTGTAATCCCAGAATTATTTGTTTTCAGGGTGAAAAAAATAGTCTGTGTGTGCATTGAAAGGTTCCTTCACTTATTCATTGCTGCCTTATGTTGATATTTCTTTAAGTATTCCTGAGGCTTTGGAGAACTTGCATAAAATCTTTAAGCAACTGCAAATATTAAATTCTTGCAGTAATTCACTGTTATTTATGATTAGCTACATAAGCAATCATCTCAGCAGATGGCAGCACTTGGCTGAACTTGCCTGGAGTTCAAAGCCAAGCATTCAGGCCTAATCAGCTCTCAAATGGGAGACTATCCAAAATTGCAGGGTTGTAGATTCTCTAGATTAGGAAATTAAAAGGAAATGGTAATGGTAAATGTACCATAGCAAAAACCTACATGGTTTTTTCTGAAATCACCCTAAATTCTAAATTGAACTTGATGGTTATAACACTGGTACATGTACATTGGGATCATTTGCATCAAGACAAATTCCTTGTGTGTCCAATCACACTTGGCCAATAAATAATTCTATTCTATGGTTATAATACACACACAGACACACACACACACATACCTGAGATCTCTCATTCACCATAAAGGGCCTAATGGTATCATATTGCTTTGTGGTGTCCTCCTAGTGTATAATATCTGAAAATCAATACAACAGTCGCATATGAAGCCTATTCTCAAGCATTTAAGTATTACCTAATGGATACATTACTATTTATAAAACAGAATATAAAGTATTGATTTAATTTAGTCTCCTCCCCCTTAGTCCTCATCCACTATCTTCATGGGATCATTATTTGGGGACTTTATAATGTGTATAAATATCTGAAATGTAATGACAAGAACTAGGCTGACAGCCTAGGAATGACAGATATCCCACTTTGCATACTATCTAAACAAATGTGTCACAAAGGTTTCTACACCTAAAGAAATACCAAGAGAGAAAGGGAAACACTGAGAGTATATGTTACTTACGCATTGAATAAGCATATTTGATGTCTATTCAATCTACAAACACCAATCAACCCACTGACAGTATTCAGAGCTATACACTTAGTAAAGTAAACATATTGGGGAAAGTTGGAAATGAAAGAATTTGAATGTTAATTCATGCCTGTGAAACCAGGGTAAAACAAAACATTTGCTCCCTTTTGCTCAGTCCTAACCTTAGATCAATCTTGTTTGAGCAAACAATTATCCAATTCACTTAGTAAAAGCAAAGACTGAAAAAAATAGCATACATGGATTTCAGGGAGAAGAAACTTCTACAATTATATAGCATTATATAAAGTCAATATAATGCTATATAATTGTAAAACTTTTTCCTCTTTGAAATCTACTAAGGTTTTAGTCTGTCTTCCTAATTGTTAAACTCCTCAGATATAACTAAACAACTTTCAGTTGATGCCTAGACTACTCAATTCAATACAATTTATTATAATCATAGACCAGAAGCCATGCCTAGACCACTAAGGCCATGGATTGGGGAGGGACTGCATTTTTAAAGTTAATTAACATCATCTATGAAAATTTTCAGGAAGGAGATGGTGGAAACATCTTTAATTTTTTTAATATAAATATTGGCCTATTCTTCACAATTCACTATTTGCAGTTATTTTTTCATTTCTAATTCAAAAGCTGGAGATGTCTGAAAAATATTGCACACTCCAAAGTACATGTTGTACTTTCTCAAGGAATGCAGACTGCAAGCTTGACAAATTTAGATTTTTTTTTCATTGAATACCCCCACATCCAGTGCATGGAAAGACCCAGGTTCATAAGGAATGACTTCTTAAGCTACGCTGTATGATCACAGTTACTATAAGCCCCCAACTAAATTGTTCATTTCTTGGCTTTTTTCCCACTTTGTAACACTGTTGACATTAACCAGGCAATCATTTTGCTGTGAAACAGTGACTGCCCTGTCAGGATCACTTGTCAGTTAAAGAAATATTACACAATCTGCTTCATAGTTTAAATGATAGACAGATAGGTAGAAATAAAATACTGGCAAAGAACCTCCCATCTCTCATTCCAGCATTTGTCTTTCAACCCAAGGACATCTTGCCAGCTATTCTCAAAAGTGCTTCTGGCAGCTTTTAGTATTTCCAAAAAGAGGGCGGCGGGTGGGGGGAATCAACCACACAGACTCCCAAAGAACATTGCAAGATGTATTTTCCAGCTTTATGCAAAAAATGTATACATATTTGCTGTTGTGTGATATTTTAATCAGTGACATGTTTGACAACATTTTCAAAGCTGGGAATGGGTGAATGGGCCATGTGCAATGAAATTACAAAGGAAACAGCAGTGATTCTGTTCTGAATTATGGGCTTCTGAACAAAGATCATGAAGGGATGTGTGCTTCTTAAAATACAGAACTACATCAAGCAAAGTGCATCAGATGTTTGGGCGAATCTGCATTAAGAAAAGTGCTTGCATGTCCAAACCAGCAAGTGGGAAAATCAATATCTTGGGAAATAAAGGGATACTTTTCACAGTCACAATCCTATGCCATTTATCTCAGAGTAAACCCACCATGTTCAGTGAAATCTATCTCTGAGTAAATATGTATGAAATTAAATTTCTCTGTGGCATTCCTTGACCAGCATTACAAATAAAATAAAAAATATATAAGGTAGTTTGATACAGGGAACTCATTCCCCGCCCCGGAAAAAAAAATATATCATCAAACAACAGAACAGCATGTCTAAATGAAAAAAAAAGTGTACTGTAATAAGGCTTGAAACAGCATCTGGCAAACTGAAATGTGTCTGTAGGGTTAACCTCCCTTAAAAATAATGATCATATGTATCTGTGGAATCCTCAAATTTGGAAATAAAAGGAGAGAGCAAGACACCTCTTAGAACATCATGTAGTAGACAATGTGCAAATACATGGGCAAAGTTTTTGACTTCCTTAGAGCAAAGTTTCTGGATCTAAGGTGACTCATGAAATATAGATATAGATATAGATATAGATATAGATATAGATATAGATATAGATATAGATAGATAGATAGATAGATAGATAGATAGATAGATAGATAGATA
>NW_020769323.1:14299760-14341351 GCF_900518735.1 Pseudonaja textilis
ATAGATAGATAGATAGATAGATAGATAGATAGATAGATAGATAGATAGATAGATAGACAGACAGACAGAGACAGAGACCTATACTACTCAAGATCAGATTGGATGAATAGCCTAAGATAGGGTGGAATCTTATACAATCAGGTCAAAACCTTTAAATCTAGATGGCAAAGAAGATCAGATCTGGGGGACAGAATAAAGAAGAGAAAAATAATCACAAGGGAGAACGAGCCACTGACAGTCTGAAAGTGAATCTGTTTTGAATCAAGTCTCATTATTTTGAAGGGAACTGGGTATGATAGTATCCAGTAATTATACAACACAACAAATGGTAAGCAGAACTTGTCACTCAACTGAAATAATTGTGGCATTTCTCATCTCTAAAATGCTGCCTCCCTTTGGGGTTACTCGATACCTCATTAGGAGAGTGAGTGGAATTTAGATTTCATGTCAGAGTTTATTACTTTTGGCAACTGGAATGGAAAAGTACTCTTTATTGACTAATATAAATCTTCATTGATTAAAGAAGGGAAGGGGATGTTCAGCTAACCCCATTAAAATATGCCCTGATTTTGAAAATAAAACCATAAACAGTAGACCAATAACTTGAATATTGTATGTTTATACAGTACATATATTACCTGCATGGTCTATTTCACAAGCAAGGGCAAGATTATTTGATCAACTCTCCACCTTTCAGCAGGCTATATCTAGTAGCATTTTTTTTCTCATCAATGAACTACTGAATAAAAAATTCCTAATAGCTATTTATGGTTTTTCAAAAGCTGACTTTCATGGCAATATCATTGTTTTATTTAAGTGTTATTTTTTTTCTAAGTAAATAAAACTTTCATTATTCAATACCTGTGATAAGTAGAAACTTGATGGATTATTGAAGTTTCTTGTGGAATGTCTTACATTATTCATTATTCAAAAGGAAGCCATACATTGTTTATGAATGGAATGTTGTGTAGGGAAATGAGATGGTTTGGGTCTTTAAGGGGAAAGATTCACAGTAATTGACATGCTCTTACATGCTGTAATATTATTAATGCTCTTGTGGGGATTTAATGGAGCTGAGAGGATGCCAGCTCCACTATTTGAAAAGTCTCAGAATCAACTGAAAGATATTCCTATAATCTAAAAAAGAAGTTTGGCATGATAATTTAAATATTTATATAGCCGTCCATCTTATAATCATAAAAAGCCCACATAAAAACCATAATAGAACTATAAAGGGCCTTGGGCAAGAAGATAAAGGCAAGCAGGATAGATTTTAATGAGCTCCAAAGAAACATATGATAGAATGATTTGAAAATCTAAAGGAGAAAATTGTAAAGGAAACGTGTGAATATGACTATACAGTACATTCCTTGATGGTACACACATCTGGCTTACAAAACACAGAAATCAATCAATGGCACCAAAGGGTTTTCTATACCTCCTTGCTTTATGCTAGGATTTTGCACTCCAGATGATTAGTTCAATGAACATTCCCTGAAAAACAATCAGCATATAACACAATCATCATCATCATCATCATCATTATTTTTTGCAGGTGCAGGATCTGCTTTTTGAATCAACAAGTGCAATCTTGTGCCAAGTGCCAGTCATATCACATTACCCTTCTTAAACATAGAAATATCTCTTTCCAATATGAAAAATTAGTTTGGTTCATATTTTCAATTTTTAAAAGATAATATTCTAGCTGAAATAAATTATTCTGTTTGTCGTGGGTGCAAAATATGGCTGTTCTACTATATAGAAAAGGGAGCATGATGGTTCAGCAATTAAAAGACACTGAGTTTGTCAGCTGGACAGTTGACAGCCCAAGTTTGAGACATGAGCTCCATGCAATGGGGTGAGCTCTGATTACTTGCCCCAGCTCCTGCAACCTAGCAGATCCAAGACATGCAAATGCAACATGATTAAACAGTACCACTTTGGTGGGAAGGTAACAATGTTCTGTATTCTTTGGTATATAGCAATGCTGGGCACATGATCACAGAAATTATCTTTGGACAATGTTGGCTCCCACAGACAAAAAATGGAAATGAGCACCGTGCCCTAGAGTCAGATATGACTGCCAGAAACCTTTACCGTTAGTGCATAGAGACAGCTACATGATTTTCTCCTGAGTACAGATAACAACAAAAAGATCTTGCATTTCCAGAACATTTTCAGTCCTTCAGTTACTAACAGTCAAATGAAATTTTGCACAAAGTCTTTTCTTTTATATATATATAGTGATGTAAAACATAGCCACAGAGGATAGAATTCAAAATCCTTATTCTAAATCAGACACCATCTTCCAAAAATTCATGATTCTCTAAGACAAGGATCCACACCTGTCTGCTTCCTAACTGAATAACTTTGCATTTGAATCTGTTAATTTTTATTCAGTTATTTTCATTCTGTAAATCCCACCCAATTTTGTGTCATCTACAGATCTGATCATATCCCCCCACAACTCCCTATCTAAATCCTTAATAAAAAAAGGCTTAAGAAATAGAGAGGTCACTGAAGAATTTTATGATATGTCATATGACACCGTATTCTAACACTATTTATGATGTTGGGTACTGGATGATGAAGGAATTTTGATAATTTGTTGAAGCGGCTATAGTTCTAATTCATTATCATGCCATATTTACTGACATGCTATTCATAATATTAAGAATTTCTTTTGCTGAAATCAAGTTATATTATACTTTGGCACGTTCTTTAAAAAAGTTAGTTATCAGATCCAAATAAAACTACATACTATAGTTTGTTTTTAATGAATCCATGCTATATTCTACTATTCACGCACACACACACACACACACACACACACACACACACACACACACCAGAGGTGGTATTCAGTAGGTTCTGACCAGTTCTGGAGAACTGTTGGTGGAAATTTTGAGTAGTTCAAAGTACCGGTTCAAATACCATTTCTGACTGGAGATTTTACAGTATCTTTCCTCTACCATGCCCACCAAGCTACGCCCACAGAACTTGTAGTAAAAGTTTTTAATCCCATACATATATACATAATATACATACACACACACACATATGTATGTAAGATGTATACGTGTGTGTGTGTGTGTGTGTGTGTGTGTGTGTGTGTGAAGGTAATTCCCCACTAGGAGAATGAGCGCATACAGGGAGACGTATTTGAGAGAAGTGTTTGAATAATACATACACAGCACACAGATACACTGTACAGTAAATGTAGGTTTTTACTTCCAGAAAGTTTAAGCAAAGTTCAAAATAGGCAGTCCAAAGTCATTCACAGGTAAAATCAGTCAGTTTTTAGTCCAGGGATAATCCAATAACAAATTCCAGTATAAAAAAACAGTTCAGTATCAGACTTACATCAAATCCAAGAATAGCAGTCAATTAGAAGGAATGGCAATATTCTCCAACAGAAGGAAAAAGAGATGCTCACTGAAATTTCTTCTGAGACTAAGACAACCCAGATTTCTGGCTCCATCTTATGGCCGTTTGAGAAACCACACCCAAGTACAATTTTGCATTTTCTTAAAGATACACTATTAAAATGTCTATCCTGGTTTATATATTTCCAACCCAAATAGCTGTTAGGTGACTTACATTCCTAACATTCTCCCCTTTTGGGTAGGACAATATATACAACCTTACATTCTAATTCTATAATCCTCACAGCTAGCCTTATGCTTTATAGAACCTTGGGCCTTTGTAAAATGAACTGCTATATTGCTTTCTGACATACAGTATTCCAGCTTAATCATCTTACTTTGCACACATTGTCTCACATTTAAATATCTTAAATCTGTGTGTTTTGTTCTTGTTTTAACAGAAATATTTGAAGCCATTTGTATTGCTGATTATTTTCATAAACAACAATAGAATCTGTTACATTAATTCCCATATCAATTAATAATTGCTTATACAAAACTAAATCTGTACATAATAAAGATAAGCATGAGAATTCAGCCTCCATTGTTGACAAACTTAGATGTTTCTGTCTAATAAATATCCATCCAATCAATGCCTTTCCCAATAATACTACAGTACCCGATGTAGAATTTCGTGTATTTATGTCTGTAGCAAAACTTGCATCAGCATATGCAGTTAAATTCAATTCATCTTTTGGCTCCAAATACAATGCATAGTGCATTGTTTCTTTCAGATATCTTAACACATGTTTAGCAACTTGCCAGTGCCTTTCATTTGGCTCAGCATTAAATCTCTCTAATTGATTAACACTGTGTGAGATATCTGGCCTTGACCAATTACTGAGATAAGATAAACTACCAATCAAGGACTGATAAATGTTCTTATCAAAAATAGGACTTTGAACATCACTGTGGCTAAACTCCTGGCTCATTGGTGTCTTAGCCAGTTTAAAAAGTTCCATTTTAAAAGTTTTTAGTAATTGGTTAACTTTATCTGCTTGTGAGATCTTGTATCCTCCTCTAGTTCTATCAATCTTTAAACCAAGATATTGCTTGATTACTCCTAATTGTTTTATCTTAAATTTCTTCTCTAACCGTGAGATTATTTTAGTAGCTTCTTGTTCAGTTTTGGTGATTAATGCTATGTCATCAGTAAATAATAGCAATAATGAAACTACACCATTACCTTCTTTTTTAAAAAACATGGATCAGCCATGCCAGCTACAAAACCTATTTTAGTTAATTATTTAGCTATACATTGGTTCAACTCATATCCCGATTGCTTCAAGCCATAAAGACTCTTTTTTGATCTCCAGCAATCAGTTGTATTATCATTTTTGAGACCTAGAGGTTTTTTTACATATATAGTGTGTTGCAACGGTGCAGGCAGATATGCCGCCTCCACATCCAAATGATTTATAACATATTTCCCCTTAGGTGCCCACACTAATGCTGCTCTTAATGTAGTAGCCTTCAGCTAGGTGCAAACACCTCATTGTTGTCATTTGCAATCTAATTGAACCCTTGTGCTACTAATCTGGCTTTATGGGTAACATTCCCATCTACACTAGTCTTAAGTTTATAAATCCATTTACACCCTATGGCATGTTTACCTGTTGGTAACTTAACATTTTCGTATACCTCCAATCTTTTTAAAGATTTCAGTTCCTTATCCATTGCTTCCTGCCAAGCAGCCTGATCCTTAGTAGGATACAGTTTTAGTTCATTATAGTTACTTGGAATTGTATTCACTTGGCATACAACACTAGCCTGATATCCATCAGGTGGTCGTGTTACTCGGGTTGAATGTCTTGGTAATACAGGGCAAACTAGTGGACTTTCCTGTGCCACCTGCTCCTGTTCTTCTACCTCCTCCTGTGCCTTTTCTCTACTTCCTCCTGTGCTTCCTCTTTAATGGCTATTTGTGGTTTACTGATTTTATCTTTAGGGACTTTTGGGGTATCAATAATAATATCATTGCTGGATTCCGGTTCCAGTTTATCCCATCCAACGTGCTCTAGAAATTTTGCACTAGCACTACAACAAACATGAGCTGTGCCTGGATCCCAAAATCTAAATGATCTTTGGTTGGCCTCGTAACCCACAAAAAATAACTTCTTAGCTCTATGTTGCCCTTTCATTCTTACTTGTGAGGGAATATGTACCCATGCTGGAGCTCCAAATCTGTGTAGATAACTTAAATTTGGCTTTCTGCTATTCCAATGAGTGAATGGCAATTCACCAGTTGTTGTATTAACTACATTGTTTAAAACATGATTACGACACATTATGGCCTCACCCCATAGTGTTTCACATAAACCTGAATCAGATAACATAGTGCAAGCCATGGCTTGTAATGTTTGCCAGCTTCATTCTACAAATGAGTAATGTTGTGGTCTGTAAGGTGTGGAATATTTATGCTCAACACCAGCCAATTTTAACATATTTTGGAATCTTTTGTTAACAAACTCAGTCCCATTATCAGTAACTAAAGTAATTACTTTAATTTTCATTTTTCTCTCAGCAAACCTTAGCCAGTTAAAGAAATGTTGGAATTTTTCTGTTTTGTTTTTCATGATATAGCAGAAATCGTACCTTGAGTAATGGTCCATAATACTCAAAATATAGCAGGCATCTCCTAAACTTGGTTTCTTAGGACCAATTATGTCAGCAAACACAACCTCTAAAGGTTCTTTAATCTTAAACCCATTTAGTCTGTTTGCTGGAGTAACCTTACTCTTCTCTTGACTACAAGCATTACAGTTTAAATACTTGCTACAGGGTTTCAATTTTACTCCCTCTGACAATTCAACAGTTTGTTTGAGCATTTTGAAATTAATGTGCCCTAGATGTCTATGTAATAAATGTATACATTCATCATATGACTTAACATTGTTATAAACTGAGTTAGCCATCTGCAACTTGTCATCATGTACTACATATAAATCATTTTCTAATGTAGCAGTAACACTTTTACCCTCTTTCTCTATTATACAGTTATCTCCCCTAAAGGTTACTACACAACCAATATTAACTAAAGCCCTTACTGATAATAAATCAAATTTCAGTTTAGCTACATATAACATAGTTAAATGTTTGTTTATACAAGAACAATATGCAGTACCTTCACCTGATGCATTAATCTTCCATCCATTTGCCAACGATACATGTTGCTTACTCGTAAACATCTTTATAAACCTTTTTCTATCTTTAGTAATGCATTGCAATGCTCCACTATCAACAACCTACAAATCATGGTTTACAGTTGAATTGCTAGACATAGCTAAACTAACATTCTTCTTGGCCTCTGGTGTTTACTAGTATTCTGTTGTTTTCCCTTCTTACAGAATTTAGCTACATGTCCTCTAGCCCCACAAGAAAAACATTTCCTAACAGTATAGGTAGGCAGTTGAAGATAAATCCTTTTCTTGTGGTTGTTCCTTCCTCAGTTGGTCCCTATCCAGCTATCTTCTTGCTTCTTCTAACAATCTTCCAGTTATGTCAGTCAATGTCAGTTTATCTCTGGGCAGGACTTCCAGTGATGATACATAATCATCATAACTTTCATCCAATGAGGAAAGAATGATGTAAACTTGATGCAGCTCTGAAAATATTAGTTCTTTTTCATGTAGCTCTTGAAAAGTTCTTTTCATGAAGTTTAAATGAGCTAACATATTTCCACCTTTCAGAAGACGTGCTCCAAACAGTTTACACGTAAGATGTATGTGTGCACCTACACTGTCACAAACATAAATCCTCTTCAAATTCTCCCAACACCTAGCAGCAGACTCTTTTCCATGATTATGGATTAGCTGCTGGTCACTCAGTGTTAGTCCAATTATACAAAGAGCTCGTTCGTTGTTCTATTTAAAGTCAGCAATCTTCTTGGCATCATCCTCATTAGCTGGATGCCAAGCATTTACATCTGGTGGGTCTTGAACTACACTCCATAAACCTTCTCTACAGAGAAGTAGACTGCACTTCATAGACCAGAAAACATAGTTTGTTCCATCCAACCGGGTTATCAGTGATAGACTTGTTGAAGTGTCTTGTACCATCTTTACCAGGAGAGTAACCCACAATTAAACAGTAAACAGTTGTCTGTATACAGTACTGTGTATTCACACTAACTCTCAGTTATCTGAGCCTGTTATGACCTGGACCCATAACCAGTGTTGAGGTAATTCCCCGTTAGGAGAATGAGCGCATACAGGAGACGTATTTGAGAGAAGTGTTTGAATAATACATACACAGCACACAGATACACTGTACAGTAAATGTAGGTTTTTACTTCCAGAAAGCTTACACAAAGTTCAAAATAGGCAGTCCAAAGTCATTCACAGGTAAAATCAGTCAGTTTTTAGTCCAGGGATAATCCAATAACGAATTCCAGTATAAAAAAACAGTTCAGTATCAGACTTACATCAAATCCAGGAATAGCAGTCAATTAGAAGGAATGGCAATATTCTCCAACAGAAGGAAAAAGAGATGCTCACTGAAATTTCTTCTGAGACTAAGACTAAGACAACCCAGATTTCTGGCTCCATCTTATGGCTGTTTGAGAAACCACACCCAATTACAGTTTTGTATTTTCTTAAAGATACAATATTAAAATGTCTATCCTTGTTTATATGTTATAAATAGGTGACTTACATTCCTAACAGTGTGCCTATGTATATGTGTGTGTGTGTGTGTGTATGTCTCTCTCTCTCTCTCTCTCTCTCTCTCTCTCTCTCTCTCTCTCTGTGTGTGTGTGTGCATTATACTGTTAATATATTCTCTCACACATTAAAGGGTAATGGTGAATGTTTCTTCAAACCATTAAGTAGTACAACACATACCTTTTTTTTTTGATAACTCAATCAAAATATAAATTAAGCTTTGCTTTATTCAACTGCTAACATTTTTCAGTGACCAGCTGGTATCCTAATTCTTTTCATTCTTTGTTATTTTTTTCCCAACAAATCTGAAAACGGCGACGGCTGTTGTTCTTAGCAACCTTTGTCAATTTCAGTCCACTCTAAGCTTTAACCTTTCTAATGTTATCTCTGCCAGTATATATTCTTCCTTGGAGATCTGTCCTTTTTTCCAGCTTTTATCTGCACTTTTTATTGTTGTATTTTCAGATTTTCACTAAGCTTTTGAGGAACCCACATTTGGTTTCTAATATTACCTTTATTTTCCCCCTCATTGGGGAAATTGTTTGAAATTGTGCTTTTAATATTTCTGTATCTATTGACTTCATCATCCTTTGTATTTCTGAACTAACTAATGTTAAGTCTGGAGCCGAAAGACAGCTATGGAGGAATTAGAATTCCAAGCTTGCAGAACTCAAAATCCAAATATATAAACAAGCAACATCTTAATTTGTTGGAAAACTATCACAGTTCAATGAACACATGGAATATTGTCTGTTTTGATGGCTACCTAAAATTAAAGAATCAGGTGAGATGGACAAGCATCTGAAAGAGTCAAATTCAATGGGATCATGAAGAAAAGCAACACATATTGCAACACCTTGTTGCAAGTTCCACACTGTTAATATGCACTGAGACAATTAACAGAATGAATTGAAAAAGCTGGCCCAAACTGCAGCATCTCTCGCATGACCATCTCATGATTAAAAAGTATGTTCTCATTAAAACCACCCGCAATGACTCAGTTTTTTTTGCCTTTTGTTTGCTTGATATATTACAAAAATGCTTCTTTGTTCCTCACTGCAACTCCTTATTATAAGTGCATGTGTCTTAAGAACTTTAGCAAAAATTATAGGAGTCCTCTGGAATAAAGTTATTGTCATGGATCACAAGCCTCTGTCACTTAAAGGAAAAGCTCACTCAAAATGAACGAAGGTCTCTGAAATGTACTGGAATGTATTATATTGATATTTGATCTAGGCTGGCCAAAAAACTGGATAATCTCTAGATGGCATCAAAGAGATTCATGAAACAGATACTCTTTGTTGATATATAGCAGGGCTGTCAAACTCACATCATCACAGTGGCATCATGTGATGTATTGGAACATTTTCCCCTTCACTAAACTGGATGGGACCAGCACATAACACATCTGGCCCATGGACCATGAGTTAATACCTCTGATATATAGTAATCAATCTGCATCCCAGATTTGGTAGTCCCAGCGTACTCATTAAAAGGAAGTAACAACCCAATCTTCTTTTATTAAAGAGATCTCAACCCACTACAGGAAAAAGAAAATGGAAGGTAGTATGGCCCATGATTTATTGAAAATGATTGTATAGCATTCCAATTATGAAACGGTCTTTTCATGAAACCTCATTTAATTAAGCTGACTCATTTCTTGTCCATATGCTTTGGAGATAATGGAGATGCAGTAGCTGTTCCAATTGTTATTGCTTTAAAGCAGGAGTGGGATACGACAGGGTTAACTACTGGTTTGGGATTTATGAGCTTCCCTGCATGCTGGGAGCCGGGCGCCTGTAAATTATCATCAGCAGGCTGCATGCAGAGAAGCAGTTTTTGAAAGAGCCCTTTTTTCCCTGCTTTTTTAACTGCAGCTGTGCCTCGTTCAGCAGGTGAAGTTGAAAAATCAGGAAATAAAGATCAGGTAAGAGCCCTGGTGGATGGGTGAGCAAAAACATCAGCAGACATAGAACCAGTTCTATGTCTGCTGCTCTTCAGAGCTACCAGTTTGACAGAGGTGGACAGAACCTGTAGAAACCTACCCCTGCTTAAAGATAAAGAAGACATTTTATCAAAAAGCATTTGGTTGCTGCCAGAAGTTGGTTTTTACTCAAGGAGTGTAGTTATCGCACAATTTAAAATCATTCAACCTTTCCCATTTTTCTCATAGTCTCATTAGCTGAAGCTTTTGAAAGCTGCAGTTACAGTGGGTCGAGAGAAACTCACATACACTAGGCCCTTTGCATGGAAACCTTAGAAAGAAGAAACAAATTGTAAGTCAAGGACAAAAAGGAGTAGATAAAATCTAGTTAATACCAACCCCATTCACTATACCTCTCTATAACTTTCTATTCATGAAAAGCAGCCTTGCTTTCATCCCATCCATATACCATTTCAATATGGCTTTTTGTTCTTTAAACTTTTCACCTCTCTTTTTATGAGGACCTTATCAACTGTATATGTAGCGTTCGCAATGGACTAAGCCGAAGTCTTCACTCCGGTCTGTGTTTCCAGCGGGAACATGGACTGTTCCTATTGGCTGATGCTGTTTGACAGCCAGCTATAAAAGGAGCTGTCAAACGGCATCAGCTGTTGCCGCCAGCTGGCTGCCTTGTTAGTGCAGCAGCCGCGGCAACCCTTTATTGTGTCAATAAAGTTACAGCTGAAGTTCGCTCCGAGTTTTGCCTCAGGTTATTCCACTGCTCCACAACACTGACGACGAAGGTGGGATACCTATAAGAGGCAACTGGGCAAAGAATTGCTGAGCGAAGTCACTATAAAAAGAGCCAAAGTCACTACCAAGCTGATTGTCATTTAAAGTGCTACCGTCACTATTTGCGAGCGCAAATTTCAACTTTCCTTCGAAAGATACGGCACTGCTGAAGCAAGATGACTTCGAACCCTGCATTCCCACCTTTCAGACCAACAGCTGAAACATGGGAGTCCTACAGAAACCAATTTGACTGTTTTCTAGATGCCATAGACCTTGCTGACATTTCCGACCATAGGAAAAAGTCCTACTTTTAAGTTTTATAGAGCCACAGTGTTTGACACTGCTACGGCATTATTGGCTCCATGTTTAGTTAAGACTGTTCCTTGGGAAGAATTGCAGGAAATTCTTTCCAACCACTATTCCCCTAAGCCATCCCAATTGCCAGAAGACATGCTTTTAGGAGATGGACTCAAGCTGAGGGAGAAACTATTAGTGGGTACATGGCTGCCCTACGAACAGCCGCTTTGCATTGTGGGTTTAGAGACTATCTGGAAGATATGCTACTAGACCAACTAGTTTGTGGAGTCAGGGATTTAAGGCTACAAAGGCGTCTATTGGCTAAAAGAGATTTAACCCTTAGAATAGCTATTGAAGAGTCTCAAGCTGCTGAACTGTCTGCACTTTCAGCAGCAGAAATTCAGGGAAATCCAATTAGCCAGGGCAGCTCAGCCATCCATTACGATGAAGCCTCCTTAGAAGAAGGCTCTGAAGGGGCTAATGATGTAAATCACCTCAGGCAGCAAAAAAACAGTCAAGGGGAAAATAGGCCAAACCCCAGTCTACCTCCACGGCATCAGCCCATTTGTCTAAGCTGTGGGGGAAACCACCTCAGGGCATCCTGCAAGTTCAGGAATGCCATTTGTCTAAAATGCCAAAGGAAGGGTCATTTAGCCAGGGTCTGTCAAGCAGGAAAGGCTTTTGCACAGAGGCCTCAGACAACCTGCATCTTTCAAAGGCAATTTGAAGACTGTTATACCTGCTATCAAGCCAAGCTGACTAACAAAGGCTCTAACAAAATTAGTGTTTTTGTTTCTATAGAAGGAAAACCTTGCAGGATGGAGGTTGACACAGGCTCAGCACTGTCGATCATCTCCTGGGGCACCTTGAAAAAGCTACTTCCCAGAATGGCTAAGAAGAAGCTTCTCAGCTGCCAGTTAACCCTATGTGACTACCAAGGCAAACCCATCCCAGTCCTCAGAAAAGGCAAGTTTTTTGTACAATTTCAAAATTTTAAAGGTCACTTGCCTTTAGTGGTAGTGGATGGTACACTCCCTAGCCTGTTGGGGTTAGACTGGTTCCCTGCCCTTGGCCTCCATGTAAGCAGAATCCACTCTATTACAAATACTGAAGTGGATACCTTGTTTAAGGACTATGCTGATGTGTTCAGCGAGAGGCTGGGCTGTTATTCAGGAACCCCAATATCCTTCAACTTGGACCCTCAGGCAGTACCAATCCGTTTAAAGCCTTGAAGGGTACCATTTGCAATCCGCCCCAAATTAGACATTGAGCTGGACAAATTAATTAAACAAGGTGTATTGGAGCCTGTGGACTTCACAAAATGGGAAACCCAATAATGACACCCCTGAAGAAAGACGGGAGCATGAGAATCTGCACTCATTACAAGACATCATTGAACAGATATTTACAAATCAGCACCTATCCAGTCCCTGTTATCCAGCACCTTCTACATTCCTTTGAGCCAGGAACCATTTTCGCTAAATTAGACATGTCACAGGTCTATCAACAGTTCCCTGTTGATGACACAGCCGCTGAACTTCAAACTATAGTAATGCACAGGGGCGCTTTCAAATGTAGGCGCCTCCAATTTGGCGTAAGTGCAGCCCCAGGGATTTTCCAATCCTTAAGGGAAAGACTTCTCCAAGGATTACAGGGCATAGTTCCGTACTTTGATGACATTTTAATATCTGCCTTTGACAAGCCTCAGTTACTGCAAAGAGTCAGAGCAGTCCTCGATTGTTTCAGACCGCATGGCCTTAAGTTAAAGAAAGACAAGTGCACTATTGCCACCCCACAGGTAGAATTTTTGGGATACAGAATTGACGCCTCTGGTATTCATCCAATCTAATCCAAAGTAAGGGCTATCCATGAGGCACCCACGCCAACTAACAAAACTGAGCTCCAGGCCTTTTTAGGACTTCTTAACTTTAATGCTCCATTCTTGCCTCACAAAGCTCCCATTGAAGAGCCTCTGCACAGACTCTTGGATAAGCAATCCCCCTGGCACTGGGGACCTAGGGAAGCCCATGCCCTCCACGCTGTCAAATCATTACTTACATCCAATGCTGTCCTGATACAATTTAATGAACAATTGCCTTTAGTTCTAGCAGCAGATGCTTCTCCTTCTGGCATAGGTGCTGTTTTAAGTCATAGACTGACTAACGCTTCTGAGGCACCCATTGCCTTTTTCTCCAGAACTTTTTCCCCAGCTGAGTGCAATTACAGCCAAATTGACAAGGAGGCTTTGGCTGCAGTTGCTTCTGTCAAAAAATTCCATGGGTTTCTATATGGACACTATTTTGAGTTGATCACCGATCACAAGCCTCTGTTAGGCCTTCTGTCTGGTGAAAAACAAACGCCTCAGATGTTGTCTCCGAGAATGACTAGGTGGACCTTATTTCTGGCTGCCTATTCCTATACACTGGTTCATCATCCTGGCAAAAGTCTATGCCACACTGACGCTCTTAGTCGCTGCCCACTGCCTGTTCCCGTAGAAGATCCTGCACCAACTAATGCTGTTTTCCAAATCAACGATCTCAAACTCCCCATCACTGCCCTTGACATCACTGCCCACTCTTCTAGGGACAAGGTAATCCCAAGTTCTTGACTGGGTGGGAAGGGGATGGCCAGCAATTTCTTATGTCCCTGAATTCCTGCCTTTCAAAATTCTCCAGCAAAAACTATCTTCTTTGCAAGGCTGTTTACTTTGGGGAACTAGGGTAGTTATCCCTTCCAAGTTGCAAACCTCAGTCTTAAAGGTCCTGCATGAAGGCCATCCTGGCATTGTCAGGATGAAGGCCCTGGCTCACAGTTATGTATGGTGGCCAGGCATGGATGCTCAAATTATAAGTTGGGTGAACGCTTGTCAGCCATGCCAGGCTACCAGACCAGCTCCACCCACATCCACTCCAGGCAAGTGGGAAGATTCTGTGGCCCCTTGGCCCCGGGTGCACATTGATCTGGCTGGCCCCGTTCATGGGCGTACATTCCTGGTAATGGTGGATTCCTTTTTTAAATGGATAGATCTGGCCTTGATGACCACCACAACTTCACAAGCTGTCACTAAGGCTCTTTCAAGGATATTCATTACCCATGGCCTCCCTGACACCATTGTGTCTGATAACGGCCCCCAGTTTACTTCCTGTGAGTTTGAGGTCTTCCTAGCCAACCTAGGAATAAGGCACGCACTTACAGCTCCCTTTCATCCTGCCAGTAATGGCCTGGCTGAAAGGTCAGTCAGATCAGTTAAGGAGGCCCTGGCAAGGTTTGGGCCTATAGATTGGCACTCTAGGCTCGCTAAGTACCTCTTGACCCAGCATACAACCCCCTGTGCCACCACTAATAAGTCTCCAGCTGAACTCCTCATGGGTAGACATCTGAGGACCACCCTAGACAGACTCCATCCGCATTATGCCCCAGTCACACTCCTAGGGTCAAAAAGCCAGGCAAGGGAGTTCACTGTGAATGACCAGGTCTATGCCCGGAACTATGCAGGTCACCCCTTGTGGATGCCAGGGCAAATTGTGGCAGTAACTGGTCCTAAGTCTTACAGGATCCTACTGCAAGACGGGTGCATCTGGCCCTGCCATATCGACCAGCTTGGAAGGCATTGGAGTGTGGTTACAGATGGCCCTCAAGACATCCCTGCAGCAAAGAAACTACCGGCGCCCACAGAAACTTCCCTTAGATCGGACAAGCATGCAAGCCTACCTGAACTGCCGTTGGTCCCTCGCCCAGAGATGCCTGAAACTGAGACTCCAGCTTCTTTGGCTCCAGAAGTTGCCCAGCAAGCAGAGGAGTTCCTTCCAGCAGCAGCTTCACCAGAACTTAGATGATCCGGCTGCCTGCGCAAGTGCCTGAGCTATCTCAAAGACTACGCATGCTCTGTTCTGGGGGAAAGGAGTGTAGCATTCACAATGGACTAAGCCTAAGTCTTCATTCCAGTCCCTGTTTCCAGTGGGAACACGGACCGTTCCTATTGGTTGTTGCCGTTTGACAGCCGGCTATAAAAGGAGCTGTCAAACAGCATCAGCTGTTGCCGCCAGCTGGCTACCTTGTTAGCGCGGCAGCTGCGGCAACCCTTTATTGTGTCAATAAAGTTACAGCTGAAGTTTGCTCCGAGTTTTGCCTCAGGTTATTCTGCTGCTCCATAACAGTATACAATTGGTTTTTCTGGCTCCTATTTCTTCCTGATTCATTCAAATATCCTTCATACACTGGTTTTATAATTCAGTTCTCATTCATTCTCTCCGTACAACCAAAGTACTTGAAGGTACTTTTGTATACAATCCATATTCACTCAGTAATTCTTGTACCCCATCTCTTATTTTCAAACAATCCTTAAGTACTTCATTTCTACTATACTCTGTTTACCTGTTTATCCTGGTATATTTATTTATTATTAAGTTTATATGCCACTGATCTCTCATGCTTTAACAAAGCCATTTTACTTTGACAAAATGCATTCCTCACAATAGTGATGTATACAGCTCATTAATGACTCGATCATTTGCCTGTCTTGAAATATCCACATTCATTTTCCCACCTTTAATACACATTCTACCAAAATACAGAGATTCATCCACTTGCTCTAGATTTTCAAAATATATTGCATTTATAACTTGCAATCATCCACTCCATTTTTGCTTTAAAATACCTTGGTTTTTATATATTAATTTTCAGATCCACACATCTTTGCAACACATAAGTTACATCATATTTGCTGCAAATAATATATGTTCTTAGCCAACAAAATGACAAAGACATGCCATTTATACATCTGCATATTCATTTTCTTAACCAACACACCTTTACTGTCACCTATACAAAACATTTTATACATATTCATCAATATCATAGTTTCAGAATCAAGGGAAATGCATATTCTTGTCTTAGTCTCTGAATAATGAATAATTCTCTAAGCATGCCATTCATTCTCACATGATTTACTTCATCAATCACATTTGTCACCTTTAGCAACGAACTTTTAATATTCACAGAATGAATTCCATAATTTAAACATATAAAATTTATTTTGTGTATTTTCTTGATCTACAGTACAAATACACAATACTTTATAATATTCATACATTTCTTATCGATCTGCTAAAAATCCACAAATCTGGCCTGCACTGCCCTGCTGGCACAAAGCATTGCTGAAATGTTGCTGACTATCACTTCTTATACTGTTTTAATCTGAACTATGCCAAATAACTTCTTAAGGATGCTTAATAAATTATCATTATGATTAGTTGCACAGTCAGCCAGATGTTTAGTCTGGATTTATTATTATTAGAAGTAGGGGTATTGCCTTTGAGTCATTGTTGATTCCTGTGTGAAGAAGTCTCTGCAACTTACTTTCTTTCTGTTTAACTAGCTTATAGGTATGTTTGGCAACCCTGACCTTTCTGGTCAAAGTAGATGCAGCATATTCCCTTCATAAGGAAGTGTTCAAGGATTATTAGCATACTTACTTCCCCTTCCCTTTCTCATCACTTCCTGTTACAAGCATTTATGGATAGATATTTCATCTTTCATTCAGAGAAACCACACAAAGATTTTCAGATGTAATATTGTCCCATCTGTAGTCACAAGTAAGCAGTATATCCATACGTATCTTTAGACCCTGGAGGGTATAGGGACAGTTATATTTGGGGCCAAGACAGTAAGTAGGCCAACTTATAACACATGGTCTGGTTTATGAAGCATGACTGCTGGTTGTTATTCGTTGCTAGTTATTATACCATTGCTTATTTTTTTTACAGTTTTACAGAATTTGCAGCATTTTAAAAAGTTTAGATGATGGAATACTGTTTCCTTTGTTGAATGACAAGAAAGGTTCACTGTTTAGTTAGTTTTCCATAGAGCCACTGGGTTACGGATTAGCGAATCCAGGACATTGTGGCAAACAGAATGTTTTTATTTTGTTTCTACGTTTTCTTTCTCTATGCTCACTTTCCATTCATTCTATTAGGACATTAATCCATCTTCTAATACTTTTTTTTCATGCTGAGTCATATTTTCTGCTCTTGCAGTTGTTTTACTTTCACTCTAGTTCCCTCCTTTTTCCATAATTACTGTTTTTTCCAAATGTTTTGAGTCTTCCAATTGCTCTATCAGCTTTTCTATATTCTCTCATCTTGTTTCTATCCTTCCATTCATGTTATCCAAGTTATTTTCCCCCTCTGAATTACATAAATTCAGAAATTTGCACAATTTCCCACCCCAGAACTCATTCCTGGTTTCTCCTCCGTGCTGCATCGAGAGCCCAGGATGGCTTGACTCCTTCCTATGACGTCATAGCTGAGTCTGTACTAAGATATAAAAGCCAGCCCCTGGGAGAGACCCCAGCTTTTGACTCAGCTCCTTTCAGTCAGTAGCTGTGTCTCTGAAAGCGTTCTGTTAGATAGCAATCACCAGCGATCTTCAGTACTTTTTTCCTCTCTTCAAGCAGCTCCCAGGGATCTGGGCAGCTGTTCTTTCAGGAGCCCTGCAACATTGGGAGCAGCATCACGGAGCTCTGTACAGACAAGCTGGGCAGCATCTGCAGACCTCCCCCACACCTGCAGTTTGGAGCGATCGTAAACACGATCAGCAAACTGATAAGAGCTCCAGCCAGCCGATCGTGTAGCTGGTTGCTGTGTTTTTCCCTTGCTGACTTCACTCGGGGCTCTGTATAGCCTAAGGAGCGATTCTTCAATCTTGGAGCCTGTTTTCCTGTAGTCAGTGGCCATCTTGGATTCAAGCCTTCCACCACGAGGTGAGTGGCCATTTTGTAAGCCCGGGGACCATTTATACCCTAAGGAGCTTAATAGAAAAATTTCTAAACAGCTTCTTTCCAACGCAACAGCCTTTATTTTACAAATAGAGCAAGATAAGGCTCAGGCGGAGCTTTCCCCCCCAGTGGAACAGTCTCTTAAGCCCAATAGGAGAAAAAGACGTAGGCAACACACCCAATCAGTCCAGAGGGAGGTGGCTGCTAAAATCAAAGCTAAGGCTCTAGCCCCTAAGAAGGCAACTCAGGCTGAATTGAGGGCAGAGAAGCGCAGACATGCAGCTCTAGAGAGGCAGTTCAACAGAACTATTCAACAGAAGGGAGTGCAACTACAGCATGTTTCAGGTGTTACTCATGGGCCCCAACCAAGCCCTCCCAGGGGAGGAGAAGTTATCTATGAGCCTTTCCATCCTCCATCCTGGTCTCCTGAGGCTCTTGCTGTACAGTCAGATCCTCAGGGTTTAAGCAGATCTGGGCCTTATTTCTAACAGGCTTCTGTGCCCTATGCTCCTCCCCATCCCTCCAGACCTCGAACCTCTCCTCAATCTAGGCCTGAAGCCACCTTCACTCCCACAGCAGCAGGCCTTCGGCCTTCTGCCTCTACCTTTGAGCATAGACCACGGGATATGCAAGATGTAGTCTCATCAGCCATGAGGCAGGGATTGGCTGAAGGCTTCAAGCAAATTCTTCAACCTCTGGAAAGGGTTCAGGCCCTTCTCCCTTCTCAATCTATAAGTTCCTTGCCTCATCATCCTGATTTACACAGGCCTCAGGACCTCAGGGTTCATTCTTCTCTACCAGAATGGGAGGAGGTTGATGAGGAAGGAAGGCCTTCATCATCTGAACAAGTTACTCCTCTCATTCAGAGTGTGAAGAGGGTGAGATTTTTGACCAAAATCTTTCAGAGGAAGAGGATTCTCACCCAGAGCGGACATCCTCTGCATTGGTCTTCGAACCTACCCTCTTCAGACCATTACTCAGCAAGGCCTTGGTCACTGCCAAGCTGTCGCCAGAGGAAATGGCTCCCGAGCCACAAGGAAATCCCTCTAGCCAAGGGGATTCTCTCTTCTCCAAGCCAGTAGTGCATGCAGAGGTTTTGCCTTCTCCCATTTTGTTCCTGGACATGGTCAAGGAACAGTGCGCTTCTCCTTTGGCAGGTCCTTGCCCATCTTTTCTAGATAAGGTGCAGCTCTGGACAATGCCCTGGCAATGCCTTCTGTTGGCATTCCGGTGCTGGCCTCATTCTCATCTTCTGGCACTCCCACGGAGCCAAAAGATATCCTGAAACTGGATGATAAACATTCCGAACAGACCCTCAAGCACAATCACCAGGCGGCTGCTTGGGCTATTTGGGCTTCAACAGCAGCATCCTTCTTCACCAGGGCATCCATATGGTGGCTGCGCCAACTCCAGAATAGATTGCCTGCTTCTGACCTTCGGTCTCACCAAGACCTTAACAAGATTATTACAGCAGCAGAATTCACTGTGGATGCCACTCTCAATTTTGCCAAATTTGCATCCAAGGCCATGGCATCTTCTGTAGCAGCAAGAAGACTTTTATGGCTCCAAAATTGGCAGGCGGAGTCACGCCGAAAATGGAAGCGGGCTTCAGTTCAATTCGCAGGCGATAAGCTTTTTGGAGATGCTTTGGCACTTTATCTCATCGAAACCAGAGATAGACATAAAATTCTCTCTTCCTCTGGGAAGAAAGCCGACTATCGCCCTGCTCCTTATCGCCCTCGTGCCTTCCGAGCAGAAACCTCATCTCACTTCCCCTGCTCTCACAGGCCATACTCCCAACTCCAAGACCAACAGGTGGAAATATCTGGCAGGCAACAACCTTCTACTGGTAAACAGCCCTTTTTGGGGGGAGGGGGTCATTCCTTCCATTGCTTTAAGTAATCCCTTGTTCTCCCCACCCATCGGAGGTTGCCTAGCCTTCTTATCTCCAAATGGGAGGAGTCAACAATGGACACCTGGGTGCTCAGCATTGTTAGGTCAGGGTTACAATTGGACTTCCTAACCCCACCCCCCAATTTTTTTTGGATCTGTCCTGTGTCTTGGTACATTTCTAGGCAAGCCCTCGTGAATCAGGCCATTCAGCACCTTCTTGAAATCAGAGCTATTCAACCTGTTCCCCATTTCAACATGGACGTGGACTTTACTCTCACCTTTTCATCATTCCCAAAGCCTCAGGGGGGTGGCAAGCCATACTTGATCTAAAATTTCTCATCCAATTTGTAAAATACAGGCGATTTAAAATGCAGACTCTGCATTCTATTTTAGAGAGCGTTTGGGAGGGTGACCTCCTCTCTTCCATTGATCTCACTGAGGCTTACCTCCACCTCCCAATTTGGCCTCATCATCACCAGTTTCTCCGTTTCTGTTATCAGAATATCCAATACCAGTATCGAGCACTTCCCTTCGGCCTCTCATTGGTTTCAATGGTCTTCACAAAGGTTCTGGCAGCATTGGTGGCATCTCTGCATTCTATTCCAGTGAGGATCCAATGCTACTTGGATGACATTTTGATTCTTTCCTCTTCCATCCTTGCGACTCATCGGGATCTGCAAATTACCCTGTCATGTCTCCAGAGCCATGGATTTTCCATCAACACCAAAAAGAGCCAGCTCTCTCCTACAACCAAATTGCAACACTTGGGAGCAGTCAACGATACCATGTCATGCCAGGTTTTCCTGTCCCCAGCTTGTGGAAAGAGCCTTGCAGAGATCATCAGCCAGATCCAGCAACATCAAATTGTCCCCCTGTTGCTGCTGTCCAAACTTCTGGGGGAGATGGCTTCCTGTATTGGCAACATGGCTGCAAAGGCTCATGTCAACCGGCAAGTGGGGATGAGGTCCAAAGCCCTCATGAGGGAGGCTCTATGGTTGGGGTTAAGGGCAGAGAAACACCTGTTATCGATCTCGGCGGATCACATCTCCGGGGTCGGCAACTCCCAGGCCGACTGGCTTAGCAGGAGCCTAGTTGACCAGACAGAATGGTCTATTCCTCCATCTCTATTCAGGGATCTTCCCCTCAGATTCGGAACCCTGGAGGTGGATCTTTTCTCCACTCCCCAAAATGCCCAAGTAACCAGATTCTTCACCAGGTTTCCTTGCCAGGGAGCAGAGGGGACCAATGCTCTTCAGTGCAGATTGCCCAAGGGTCTCCTCTACTCCTTTCCCCTGTTTCCCATCATTCCGGCAGTAATTCGGAAGAGGTTGGAGGAATGAGCGGAGCTCCTCCTGGCACCCTATTGGCCAAGGAGGCCCTGGTTTGCGGAGCTGGTCAACCTATCGGTGACTTCTCTTTGGAGGATCCCTGCCCATCTAATCTCCCTTCACCAGGGGGCCCTGCTCCACCCAGAGCCCCAGTGGTTCAAGCTGACCTTGTGGCACTTGAGCGGCAGCAGCTAGAGGAGGCTGATCTTCCAGAAAGGGTCATCCTCACTATCCTGGCTTCTCGCAAACCTTCTACAAGGCACATCTATGATGCCACCTGGAAGGCTTTTTCCCAATGGTGCCTCAGGGAGGGTCTTTATCCTGCTTCAGCCCAGTTGGCAGAAGTTCTTAGCTTCCTTCAGCATGGGCTGGAGAAAGGTTTGGCCCCCAACACCTTACGCAGGCAGGTTGCGGCCCTCTCCTCGGTCCTTTCATGGGGTTCACTTCCTTCCTTATCCCATCACACTTCAGTCAGGAGGTTTTTGAAAAGGGCTTCCAACCTGCACCCTCCGGTGGTTCACAGGTATCCTTCCTGGGACCTTCGTTTGGTCCTTACAAAGTCCCCCTTTGAACCCCTTAGAACAGTGTCTCTCCATTTCCTGACTCTGAAAGTAGTGTTCCTTGTTGCCATCACTGCTGCCAGGAGGGTTTCCGAGCTTGCTGGTCTTTCCATCAGACAGGACCTTTGTTCCTTTAATGATGATAGGGTTGTTCTTCGTCTGGACCCCTAATTTATTCTGAAGGTTAACACCTGGTTTCACAGGTCTGAGGACATTGTTTTGGCTGACTTCTGTCCTCTCCCGCACCATGACTTAGAGCGGCAGTGGCACATGCTAGACATAAGAAGGACTCTTAGAATATACATTAAGCACACTTCCTCCTTCAGGAAGTCGGAAGCCATGTTTGTTTCCCTTTTCCCTTCTCACTTGGGGCACAAGCCTCTTCTCCTACTATTGGCAGGTGGGTCAGGTCTTGCATTGAACAGGCCTACAAAGCTGCAGCCCTTCCGGTTCCCCGAGGTCTGACGACACACTCTACCAGAAGCACGGCCTGGGTGACCCAAGCATCCTTGGAGGAGTTTTGTCATGCGGCCACATGGACATCCCTGTCTCCTTTCATCAGACACTACTGTCTGGATGCTTTTGCCTCAGTGACTGCAGCCTTCGGCAGGCAGGTGCTTCAACGAGTGGTTCCACAGTCAGTGTGATGAGCCAGATGAGAACCCACCCGTGGACATGCAAGCTTTGGTATGTCCCATCCTGGGCTCTCGATGCAGCATGGAGGAGAATGGGCATTGGTGGAAGTTACCGAGAACGCCCTTTCTATCTTTGCTGAGAGAGAGCCCAGCCCCTCCCTTGATTCATCTGGAGAGGGTAAGACATATTTCTGTATTTATTTTGGGCTTTCAGAGACACCTTTAAGTCTGTCAAGTATCTTTGCCAAAGCAATCTCTCCTGGGGGCTGGCTTTTATATCTTAGTACAGACTCAGTTATGATGTCATAGGAAGGAGTGAACCCATCCTGGGCTCTCTCACAGCATAGATAGAAAGGGCATTCATGGTAATTTCCACCAACGCCCATTCTGTATTATCCAGAGCTGTTGGAGTATGATATATTGCTATTGTTTATGTATGGATTCCTAATTTCATACTCAGAAAAATCAAAAGAACTTTAATTCATAATTCCTAACACATATTTTAATTCTATTATTCATAATTAAATCTACACATAGATTTATATTTAATCATCAAGTATCCATAAATTCAGAACCTTTCTTCACATCTGTTACTGGCTTCTCCTTTCTTTTAGTTTCACAGCTCAACATTTCTTTTCTTTTTTTCCATTCATGACTTCATGCATTTGTCATTCACACCTTTAACATCTGAAATGGCAAACTTCAATGCTTTGTTCTGATTAGATGGATCCATATTTATTGATTTACACCACATGCCATGACTTTGGCCAGTTGAGCTTTTCACACTTCTCTTAGTAAAGTGAAGAAGCTTTATACTGTGTTATTAACTTTAGTGAACCCACACCACATGAAACATTTTCTGGTAATAGTAAGGGCACTGGAGTCATTGCTGGTACTTTTTGAACAGTAAGCCACAAGCATGGCCAAAGCCCCATTTTATCCCAAGGATACTCAAAACATTCTATATAAATTTGGATCTTTGATCTAGAAAGAACTTTCCAAGCTGAGGGGCTGTTGATGGCATCCTATCAACTAAGAGGTATGTTGATATAACCGACACAAAGATATTTCATAAAGGGCTGTTTCTTCTTTCCATTTATAGATGAAGCATTACTGGAGATGATGGTCATTTGCAAAAGCTCAGGGCTCCATGGAACATATTTGCCTTTGCTATCTGGGAAATGGATGTTTTTATGACTGCATTAGGTTGGGAGTGGCAATTAGACTCAAAGAAACTAAGTGGATGTTGATTGGTAATTAGCATTATTTATGGACATTGTTGGATGACCAGATTTTGAGCAAATTAAACATAATGTGTACTTTGTTAGGTACTATTAGCTGTGTAAATCTGAATGTTCATATTGCACCAGCAACATGTCCATATTTAAACAGTGGATTAGCTCATCTTTCTTTGTAAGTTGAATATTTCTGCTTGAAAGAAAAAATGGCACGGAAGATTTTTGTCTTTAAATCTTCCCAGGTTCAGGATTAATGGGGGGGAAAGGGCAAAACTTTCAGCATCATATAATGCATATTTTCTAAAACAAATCAAAAAAAAAATCAATAACAGGAAACCTTTTAGGTGTAGATGTCAGGCATATTCAGTGTTTTATTTAATTTATCTATTTTTGGATACATTCAAAACATTGCCCAGCTATTTTTCAGAGACTCAATCCTCAATCTCAAATTCCTCAATTATGAAGGAATCTACCATTTCTCCCTTTGTTTCGATATTTATTCTCTAAGCACACAAGTATATCTCATTGGTTCTCTTTGTTTTCATATATTTCTGAATAAAATAAATATTTTATTTTCATGCCAATTTTGTGTTGGGAATTGATGATCTGATAATGTGTCTCAGAAGGCTTAGTTTTCTGAAGATTGACTACCTATTATTGGGCCTCAAGTTGTGTCACTTAATATGAAAAAGAAGTCATTGTCCCCTTTTTATGTTTTTTGGCCTTAAATACCCTAAATTACCAGTGAAAGAGGAAGGAAAAGAAGTGGTAGAAATAAGTACCCATGAAAACATTTCTTTCCCGTTCTTCATCCTATGTTGGTTGATTGGTTATATTTCAGCTGTCTTTTATCTTTATGGTTTACTAAAATTTAAACATTTACTTCCCCTTACATTTCCTTTCCCAGTCACCTCTTCCCTTTTGCCCAAATTAACTGCTTCTGCACAAACAACTGAATTTGGAATGAAAGCCAGTTCTGTCTAGTAGTTAAGGCATCAAGATAGAAACCAGGAAATTGTTAGTTCTAGTCCCACCTTAGCCATGAAAGTTGGCTATGTGAGTTTGAGTCAGTCACTCTGTCTGAGCCAATTCACCTCACAGGGTATTGTTGCAGGGAATATAAGAGGAGGATAGAATCATATTTTCAGCCTTGAGTTATTTATACCAACAAAAGTGGGATAAAAAAGCTAAGAAAGTAAATTATGATGTGGAAATCAATTTATTTGAATATTCCATTCAGCCCCCAAAAGAAGGCATTCAATCTCAGATGTGCATAGATGCAGCTATGTTCCACCAAGCTTAAAGGGTAATTCTTACCACTTCATAGTAGTATGCCAAATGCAACAACAGGAAAATGTATATCCCCTGAAGAATGCATTTGAAAAAATAATAATGAATAATTACTTTCCCAAACTAATAAATAATTTTTAATTTGCTAATGTTATGGGAAGTAAAGCTTCCTGTAATTAACAAAGAAGTTTTAGTATGCTATGGTAGGATTTCTTTTTTCATAAATAATAAGTGAAGCTAACCCCCCTCTCCATTAAATTCCCTTGTGGATTAATTATTATCAATCTCTGTTTAATAACTAAATTCTGAGAACTTTGTGAGGGCCAATAGTCTGGACTTGGTATGAAAGCTAATTAAGAATAATGAAATAAAGCTATAGTGAACTTATCTCTTTTGTATGTTGATGTGATTGAGAAATGTCTCAGAGGTAATTATAATTAGTAATCATCTGGGGGGAAAAAGATATATTTTAAAATAATAAATGGATGACAGTTCCTGACAGCAAGCAAATTTCTCCATGTCCCTTTTAAAGTTAATGAATATTAGATAAGGTTCAATAAATAGACACAAACAACACAAAGAGTCTCCGGGCACACTGGAAAATCACATCACAATTGAATTTACTTTCGTGATCTAATTGGATATTTTGTCATTAATTCTTGTCTTCTTCATGAAAAGGAACCTGAGGGAATCATCCAAATGGCAACTTGATAAAGTATCTTGTTTGTTTTGAAAAACACACAGAATATTCATGAAATTTACAGAAATTTAAAGAAAATGTGTTAGTGGGAAAACTAAAGGGTAAAGGTTTCATAATAAGGCACAAATATTTATAAGCCAGTTTTGAATATGTAGACTGGGCTAAAATTGCTTCTACTTCAAACTATAATGGCTTGAAATACATAACCATCCCATTTGTAGACTATGTCCTATATCTCAGTGTGACAACTGATCAGAATTATTTCATTCATTTGTTAGTGTGGAATACTCAGATTCTTTTAAGATGAGGATGTCTAAATGATTGGTCTTCTCCATGATATCTAGTTTGGCCATTCAATAAAAAGTTATCATAAATATTTTTTTCATTCAGAGACAGCATATAGTTACTGCTTATAGCAAAATATGATTATATGATTATTGATTATTTTTCCACAGAAATGTGACAAATAAGAATTTGAGATGGGTGGGGGGACTTCCAGTGATATATTTGAGGAATTTTTAGAAAATCCAGTTTCAAGGTTGTCAGTGGATCATGTTTGAACTGAACTTTAAGGGAAAACCCTCAAGAAACTTGAGAAAGAATTGAAACATTCTGAAACATGAAAAAAATAAGCAAGATATTTATTAAAAGCATTGTGTCATCATTAAGGTACAATCATAAGAGTTTGGGACTTACTGTGACAAGAATTTGCATAAATGACAATGGTTAGGCCAACTTTAAAAAAATAAAGAGGAATAATCTATACTGTAGTAAGACTGTTCATGTGCAGCTATAGAAGACACTTTTAAAAAATGCATCGAATTATTATCACCTGTGAGATATATATGCAGATTATTAAATAAGTACACACACTCCGAAAAGAAAGTTTAGGAATTTTAATTACTCCATATGCTTTAGGAATCCTTGTGGCTTGTATTAAGCATGGCACACCCTTGGGTACAGTGACACATAGCATCTGGCAAAGAGAAAAGATCTATTGTACTGTCATAAGTTTATATCAAGCATCACATGGCCTATAGATATTTTATGGCAGCCACACTTATGGGAAACATATGGCTTAAGGCTAAGTCTTTGCACTGAAAATTCATAATCTTCAAGAATGTGTGATTTCTTATTTTATTCTTGCAATTTGGTAGAAGCAATAACATATGTATAAATTTCTGGAAATTTTAATATATTCATTCTCTGGACTCTGTGTGTTTTTCAAACAGTTTATGTACTTCTTTCTTTGTTGATTGAACTATCTTTCATTCTACTCATATTGAAAGATGGTTCAGAAAAATTCAATGGAGTAAGATCCCTAGAAAGCCTTTCCCAGGCCTTTAAAGTATAAGCTGCAGCAGTATTGTATATATTTTTGAATTTCCTGTTAGTGGGTATACACATTTGATCAAATGATACTGAGGAAATAAATGGAAGATGTTTACTTGTGAACTGTCCATTATATCTTTGTAAAGATTACTGATAACTTGTAGTGGGGATGGCCAATATTTACAGAAGATTTGGGCTTCAGGTTACAATTTTTAGGTTAGTTGGCTGTAGGAGGCCATGATGATTAGGAGGGATAGGTTAATTTGAGGGTCTTTGGGAATGATGGTGTATTAGGAAGGAGATGGAAAGAGGAAATACCTGGGAAGCAAACCACTCCCATCCTCATTTTCATAAATCCCTCAGTTAAAATAATACCTTGAACATTTTCCCATTTATCCACTGAATTGAACAACCTAAGATGGAATCTGAAAATATATATTAGGAGGATTGCTCATCCTTAGTCTAAATAAATATTAATTTGGTATACTATGTCAAGGTGTTTTAGAATTTAAAACTGAACTCTTGACTTTTGAGGAAAAAAATATGGTTGTATCTCAAGAGAAGAAAAAATAAGAACCAAAGTTTTTCATGTTTGAAAAATTGTTTCAATAGGAATAAGAATGGCTAATCAAAATAAGAATTTTTAAAAGTAGCAAGTTACTTTTCATATGTAATCGAAAACACAGCTACAGGTTATTTAAGATGAAACAATGTTTGGTAGTTTCGGATATTAAAATTCAGTAACGAATTTGAGGATCTACTTGTGAATGATTCTCATTTGTTTATAAAGGGATAGTAATCTGTCAGTTGAAAATAACCTGATGAGAATCTTTTAGAAGTTTGCATCTGACTGTATTTAGAATACAAGCCGGAGTCACCTCATTTTAAAACAGCAAAAAAGAAAAAGAAAAAAAAGAGTCAAAATAGGCAAGCAGTTAGAGCATTTCATTTGAGGTGTGTTCAAAACAGCTTCCTTTTGGAGCTTTCATTTGTACACAATTCAATCAACTCACCTTTTCCAATGCAGGCTATGAATCAATTTGACATATTGAATTGTGTGCTTTTTCTATCAGTTCAAACATTGAATGAAGTTATCACTAAATCAGTTCAGCCTATCACAAATATAAATCAAATCTATAATTCAGCTTGGATTGCAAATTGAAATAACATCTTGGATAATCTGCAGAGCCTTGCTATTAGGTTTTGAAATAATAGCACAATGGATATTTTTGAAAATATTGATAGTTTGGACTGATAGAAAAAAACTCTAAAACTCAGAGCCAGAAGTTGGCACCTTGCAAAGACTCAAATGAATATAAGATATTGAACAAAGTACAGTGGCAGATGAGAAGTGCTGAGAGAGAGAGACAGAATCATTGAAGTAAACAGGATATATATGTGAACTTGCTATGAAAATTTTTACATCCATCATTTTAGACTGATTTACTAAACTGAGTCAAATATAAATGACAAATTATAATTAACTAAACATAAAATAAATAGATAACATATCTAAAGATGGACTCTTTGAGACCAAAAGGATGTGATAACTGTATGAAGCTTTCATTGCAGACAACTTGATAGAGAAGGATGTTTTCTTAGGAGAAAAATAAAATCGACAAAACACTTCAGCCCTATCTAGCATATAGATAAAATGGGAAAACAAGGAATACCTTGCCAATGGGAATGGTGAAAACACTACCCACAAACCAAGCTTAAACTCATTTATTATACCACATATTTTAAAAGGTTGCACATAAAGTTGAATAGCTGTAAATAGTATTGGAAATACTCAAGGTAGTAGATAACATTAGATGGATTTATTGTAGCTTTACGTGGCAGTGTGTGTATGTGTGTGTGTGTGTGTCGGGATTTTAGTTTTTGCATGCATTTTTTTATTCTTTTATTCTGCTTTATAGAGAGGTTCAAAATTCCAAGACTGCTATATGTTTAATTGGAAATCTAGCTGTTCCTCTCCATTAGAGAAAGAATTTTCCATTCCCATTTCTGCCTATAAGGCAAAGTATAATTTTTAGTATATGAAGACTTGTTCTGCCTTTCCCTCCATCGGGGGGGTGGGATTCTGCCGGTTCAGACCAGTTCAGTAGAACCGGTTGTTATGAGTCTGCGCATTTCGAAGAACTGGTAAATCGCACCACTGGCTGGCCCTATACCTTCCTGCCCACCTACTTGCCCCACCCCGCCATCATTCCTCATCTCATCCACCATTGCCAGCCTTCCACTGCATCCCTGAGCTCCCTGGGTGAGTGAGCCTACAAGCAAGCCCCGGTTGAGTTGACACCTGGGCCAGTCTAGTCTGCTGCGCTGTCTCCCAACACCCTGCCCCATCCCCAGGCTTGCCTGGTGGCTGTGCTTGCTGGGGAGAGGAGAAAAGAGAACATTCTCTCCTCTCTCCACTCAGAGGCTTGTGTCAGCAAGGCACTCCTTAATTAAGTCCAGGACAGCTGACAGTGGCTGCGGGGAGAAGAGCCTGGAAACCCTGATGCACCACGTGTGCAGCCACATGGATGGCAAGGGGGGACTAATCCCAGAAGCCCCGATGCCACTGGAATCACCATTGCTGCCTCACTGCTGCTGCAAGGCTTTCAATTTACCTGGGGCATGAACAGGTGAACTTCCCTTGGAGCTCGATGCCTTCATGCAAGGATAAGGGGTATATGTGTATGTGTGTTCAGAGTGAATGGATAATTCTAAGGGATTGGATGGCTTTGCACGGCTGCCGATGGATTGCACAATCCTAAAGTGCTGGGACTCAAGAAAGCAAGTTCTAACCATGAGTGGTTTATGTTACTTTTTTTGCTAACATCCTCACCCAATAATTATATATGATTTTTTTTGTCTATGCTGTATTCAGTGTCTCCCATTTTTCATCATTTTGTCTTTGTCACCCATTCGTATGGTGTGGAAGTGCTTTGTATGTACTTCATGCTCATGTGGTTGATCTATGTCAGGGGTCTCCAAACTTGACAACTTTAAGACTTGTGGACATAGCTGGCTGTAGAATTCTGGGAGTTGAAGTCCACAATTTTTTTTTTTTTTTGTAAATTTTATTTGAGTTTTCACAAAGAGAAAAAAAAATACAAATAAAACATCTTTTTGAAACAACTACAAGTCTTAAAGTTGCCAAGTTTGGGGACTTCTTGACTAGATTATCAAGGAAGAGAGAATAACATGCAGCAGTTGCCTACCAAAATTTAGTAATACTGCAGATTGGCTGTTTACATTGAAATCAGGTGCAAGATAGTGATGGTAGGTAAACTATTGGGCAGTTTAGTTTGGTATTTATTTCAGTAGGCTGATTTTAGAAAGATAAACAGGATCGGACCTGGTAAGTACTTGGCTGGGAAGCCAACACAAAATAGGGTGTGGGAAGGAATGGGGTTGGGAAGGAAAGAAGGAAGATAGGATAAGATAACTTTTATTGTTTTTTTTTTTACTGTAAGTACACTGGCACACATTAAAAGTGAAATATATATACATATCCATACACATACATAACACACATATATACGTTACACACACACACACCCATTGCCCATTTTGAATACATAGCGGAAAGGAAGAAAGATTATTGGATACATATACACAAATGTGTGTGAAAAAACTGCAAAGAAATAGGATTATAAAAATACAGCTTCCAATCTTAGCAGTTATAAATGAGAGAGAAAAAGAGAAATGAAAAACAGAGAGAAGGAGAAAGAGATGAGAGAGGGAGATGAGAAAGAGAGAGGGAGAAAGAAAGACAGAGACAGATACCTGTTTAAAAGAAAATAGAAAAATGGCTCTTTGAGTGTTTAAGGTTGCAGACCCCTGGGTTAGGCAAACACCATGGTCTTCCGGGTTGGCAGGCTTCGGCGACAGCAGGGATTCGCTTCTCTCTGCGATCCCTGCTGTGCTCGCCGTCTTGGTGCCTCCAATCCAGATGGATCTGGAGGATAAGGCTGCCCTGTAGAGGCAGCCGAAGATAGGGAGGATCTGGGAAGGGGTTTGGGAGTGTCGCAGACCAGACCTCCCCACCCAGCTTAACCTCCTTTTCTCAAGGCAGTGGAGTGGCGGTCAGTGATGGCTGCCCAATGGGCATTTTTAACCAGAAACCAGAAGGAATTGTTGGAAACTGGCAAAAAACATAGAAAACCTCAGTCACAAGACTGTGTGGGATGCTGTAACTGGTCATAAGTGTGTGTGTGTTCGTGTATGTATGGCTGTCAAAACACCAAAAACAGGTCAAGTAGCTCTGGAGAAGTCAGTCATAAATTAGAACACTTGCTAAGCAACTGGCTATTAAGCGAGGACCACTTACATTTGGTTTGCCAGTCACATGGCCACCTGCCCAGAACTTACCCTGCCCTCTCCAGGGCTCCCCAGGCCTTGGAAACTGGCAAAAAACACTTGCTAAGCAACTTGCCATTAAGCAAGGACCTGGTCAGTAAGCGAGGACCACTTACATTTGGTTTGCCAATCACATGACCACATAGCCATGCCCAGTCAGCAAGCCACTCCCACCCCAGTCACATGACCACCAAGCCACACCCACTAATTAGGCCACACCCACAGAACCGGTCATTAAGAAATTTGAATCCCACCCCTACCTCCATCTTTTATTTTACAAAAAAGAGAAAGACCATAAACAGCAATTTTTTTTTAATGGACTTTACAAATAATACTTTACAATATTAGTTGACACGGTCCAGTGTTTTTCAAACTTGGCAACTTTAAGGTGTGTCGACTTCCTCTCCCAGAATTCTTCACAGAGCATGCTTCCTTGGGAATTCTGGGTGTTGAAGTTCATACATCATAAAGGTGCCAAGTTTGAAAAACACTGCTACAGTCTGTTTGATGCCTTCTTTTGGCACACACAGGAAATGTGATCTTAAAAATTTCAGGTCTACACAAAGGAAATCTGGTCTACACAAAGTGCTACTACTAATGTTAACATGTTTCCATTTTCCTTGTTATTTGCTTAAGCACAAAAACACACATAAAAGCTTTGTAAACTTTACAAATGCATATTCTGTGGAAAAATATGTTGTAATTCAAATTTTTGCACCGATACCTTTAACTCTCTGAATTAAGAGCCAAATGATGACAGAATGTCATTACTGTATGTACAGTATGAACCCATCTGAAAATGTTTTCCAAAGGTATGGTTTCACCATCCCCATCTTTTCTCATTACCAGTTTAAAAGTCAACACTTTAAGTAATTATTTAAAGTATTTCCTAACTACTACTGTTTCTCATTAAAAGTCATATGGGTAATAGCCACTGTTTTTATGATGTGCTTTTATGCTAGTTCAATTAATAGTTTACAGACATTTATTTTTAATGTTTAACTTAAAAGCATTTTTGCTTTCAGGTAATACCAAAGTCAGACTTGTATTTCAGAGATTATCTCAAAATGGCTTTGGTGATGGGTACAACAACAATAAACAGATGCTTGTATAGAAGTACCATAGATGACATCCATGTCTCTATATCCTTTTTATTGCCCTTTAAAAGATTTTAAAAGATTAAAAGACAAACTACTCCTAAAACTAAAATCTTATGGTATCTCTGGACACCTGCATAACTGGATAGAAGCATTCCTGTCAAACAGACAACAAATGGTCAAAATTGGGAGCGTCCTATCAAATTCTGTACCTGTCAACAGTGGTGTCCCCCAAGGCAGTGTTCTAGGACCAACTCTCTTCATACTCTACATAAATAACCTCTGTGATCATATTAAGAGCAACTGTGTTCTCTTTGCTGATGATGTAAAGTTATTCAACACCACAGACAATACGGCTACCCTTCAAAAAGACCTTGACTATGTATCAGAATGGTCAAACAAATGGCAACTTCAAATCTCAACAAATAAATGCTCTGTTTTACATATTGGCAAAGAAATAATAATCAGAAAATAAAATACAAGCTGAATAGTCAAGACCTTGTTGATGATCCAAACTCTGTCAAGGACCTTGGAGTACTCATCTCTCATTGTTAGTTAGCCAACTAACAAACATATGCAGGAAACACACAACAATAGTAATGGGAGACTTCAATTATCCTGATATCAGTTGGAAAACTAATTCTGCACCAAGTGAGAAATCAAATAAATTCCTAACCAACCTAGCGGACAACTTTGTTGTCCAAAAGGTAGAGGGTGAAACTAGAGGGACAGCCATACTGGACTTAATTCTTACAAACAGAGAAGAAGTGATAGAGGGAATTGAAACTGCAGGAACCTTGGGTAAGAGTGACCATGTCATACTAGAATTCAACATAAGACAAACACAAGCAACAGAACATAATGACACCAGAGTCTTGGATTTTAAAAGAGCTGATTTCAATAAACTCAGAGAGAACTTGGGAAAGATTTCATGGATGAAAATCCTAAAGGGGAAAACAACTCAAGAATCTTGGGAAACTCTAAAAAGTATGATCATAGAAGCCCAGACCGGCATAATACCACTGAGAAAGAAAAACAAAAATCCAAGAAGAAACCAGCATGGCTGCACAAAGATCTCTCTGGCTAATTGAAAGAAAAAAAGGACAAGTACAAACAATGGAAAGAAGGACATGCAACTAAGGCAGAATATCAGCAGATAGCCAGAATCTGAAAGACGAAGTCAGAATAGCAAAGGCTCAGAGCGAATAAAGACTTGCAACAAAAGTCAAAGATAATAAAAAAAAAGTTTCTTCCAACTTATAAATAACAAGAAAAAAATCAAGGAAACAGTTGGTCCACTAAAGAGAGAAGATGGCAAGGAAGTAACAGGCAATAGAGAGAAAGCAGAACTGCTTAACTCATTCTTTGCATCAGTCTTCACGCAGAAAGAAACTATAGCTCAACCCACCAAAAACATAACTGAAAAAGACAGACTAGAAATAAAAGTTAAAATAAGCAAAAAAAAAAAAAAAATAGTAAGAGAACACCTGTCTAATCTTGATGATAACAAATCACCAGGGCCTGATGGATTACATCCCAGAGTTTTAAAGGAGCAGGCAGAGGTCATCTCAGAACCACTGCACCATATCTTTCAAAAATCCTGGAGCACCGGGAACTACCAGAGGACTGGAAAAGAGCTGATGTGGTTCCCATCTTCGAAAAAAGGGGAAAAAAACAGACCCAGGAAACTACAGACCGATCAGCCTAACGTCAATACACGGGAAGGTCCTAGAAAAAAAAACAAAAAAACAGATCTGACAACATCTAGAAACAAGCAAAGTAATAACTAGCAGTCAGCATGGGTTTGTTAAAAACAGATCATGCCAAACCAATCTTATTTCATTCTTCAACAAAGTGACTAAATTAGTAGACCAGCAAAATACTGTGGACATAATATATTTAGATTTCAGCAAAGCATTCGACAAAGTAGACCACAACCTACTTCTTAGTAAGCTAGAAAAAAGTGGAATAAATAGCACCACCACTAGATGGATTCGCAACTGGCTGGCAAACCATACTCAATGAGTGGTCCTTAATGGGTCTAAGTCTACATGGAGGGAAGTAAGCAGTGGGGTGCCAAAAGGTTTTGTCTTAGGCCCAGTACTCTTCAATATCTTTATTAACGACTTGGATGAGGGAATAAAAGGGGAACTTACCAAATTTACAGATGATACTAAGCTGGCAGGAATAGCTAATACCCAAGAAGATAGGCTCAAGATCCAGATGGATCTTGACAGACTAGAACACTGGGCCATATCTAACAAAATGAAATTCAATGTAGAGAAAAGTAAAGTCCTACACTTAGGCAAGAAAAACCAAAAGTACATATATAGACTGGGTGAAACCAGGCTCAATAGCAATAACTGTGAGAGGGATTTGGAGTCTTAGTGTACAACCAACTAAATATGAGCCAGCAATGTTCAGCAGCAGCCAAAAAAGCTAATGCAATCCTAAATTGTATTAACAGAGGGATACACTCAAGATCAAGGGAAGTACTAATACCACTCTATAAAGCCTTAGTAAGACCACACCTAGAGTACTGCATCCAGTTTTGTTCACCACATTATAAAAAAGATGTCGAGACTCTAGAAAAAGTACAGAGAAGAGCAACCAGGATGATTAGGGGACTGGAGGCTGAAACATACAATGAACGGTTGCTGGAACTGGGCTTGGCTAGTCTAGTAAAGAAAAGGACCAGGGGAGTCATGATAGCAGTCTTTCAATATTTGAGGGGCTGCCACAGGGAGAAAGGGGTCAAGCTATTTTCAAAAGCTATCTAAGTGCTAGAGCCCACTGCAACTACATAGCCAAAAAGGCATTAAGAGTTGTTAACCTAATCCTAGATAGCTTTTTCTTTGGTAATATCACACTACTAACTAGAGCATACAAAACATTTGCTAGACCAATACTCGAATACAGCTCATCAGTCTGGAACCCACATTACGTATCTGATATTAGCACAATTGAGAAAGTCCAGAAATATTTCACTCCTCTACTCGTTGTACAATACCTTATGCCACCAGACTTGAAATTCTAGAACTAGAAAACCTTGAATTACGCCGTCTTCGGTCTGATTTAAGCATGGTATATAAAATCATACATTGGAATGTCCTACCTGTCAATGAATACTTCAGCTTCAGCCATAACAACACAAGAGCACACAACAGATACAAACTCAAGGTTAACTGCACCAAGCTTGATTGCAGGAAATACGACTTCAGCAACAGAGTGATCAATGTCTGGAATACTCTACCCGACTCTGTAGTTTCTTCCCCAAACCCCAAAAACTTTAATCTTAGACTGTCTACTATTGACCTCACCCCTTTCCTAAGAGTTCTCTAGGGGGCGTGCATAAGCACACCAACGTGCCTACCATCCCTGTCCTATTGTTTCTTTTATTTTTCTTATATGTACCCATTTCATGTATTCATAACTATGTATACACTTATACTTATTATCTTGTAAACAATTGACAAATCAAATCAAATCAAATAAATAAATAAATAAATAAATAAAAGCGCCTGTAGGCCAGACAAGCAATAATGGATGGAAACTGAAAAAGGAGAGATTTAACCTGGAAATAAGGAGAAACTTTCTGACAGTGAGAACAATCAAACAATGGAACAGCTTGCCCTCAGAAGTTGTGGGAGCGCCATCAGTTGAGACTTTCAAGAAGAGATTGGACTGCCATTTGTCAGAAATGGTGTAGGGTCTCCCGCTTGGGCAAGGGATTGGACCAGCTAACCTACAAGGTCCCTTCTAACTCTGATTATCTGTTATCTGTTATGATCTAAGTGCTAGAGCCCACTTTAAGGTTTAAGAATTAAGAATTGTTTACCTAATCCTACGTAGCTTTTTCTCTGGTAATATTACACTACGAACTAAAGCATACAAAACATTTGCTTGACCAATACTTGAATACAGCTCATCTGTCCGGAACCCACATTACGTATCTGATATTAACACAGTTGAGAAAGTTCAGAAATATTTAACAAGAAGAGATCTAGACTCCTCTACTCATTGCAGAATACCTTATGCCACCAGACTTGAAATTCTAGACCTAGAAAACCTAGAACTATGTTGCCTTCGGTCCAATCTGAGTATAGTAGATAAAATCATACATTGCAATGTCCTACCTGTCAATGAATACTTCAGCTTCAACCATAACACTACAAGAGCACACAACAGATACAAACTCAAGGTAAACCACAACAAACTTGATTGCAGGAAATATGACTTTGGCAACAGAGTGGTCAATGTCTGGAATACTCTACCTGACTCTGTGGTTTCTTCCCCAAACCGCAAAAACTTTAATTTTAGACTGTCTACTATTGACCTCACCCCTTTCCTAAGATGTCTGTAGGGGGTGTGCATAAGCACACCAACATGCCTACCATCCATGTCCTATTGTTTCTTTTTATTTTTCTTATATATATCAATTTCATGTATTCATAACTATGTTTATACTTATACCTATTATCTTGTAAGCAATTGACAAATCAAATAAATAAATAAAAAATAAATAAATTTTAGCTTATTTTATTTAACAGAATAGCAGAGTTGAAAGGGACTTTAGAAGTTTTCTAGTCCAACCCTCTGCTCAAGCAGGTAACCTATACCAGTGGTGGGATTCAGCCAGTTCGCACCAGTTCAGGAGAACCGGTTGTTAACTTTCTGAGCAGTTTGGTGAACTGGTTGTTGGAAGAAATCATTAGGGCAGAGAACCGGTTATTAAATTATTTGAATCCCACTACTGACCTATACCATTTTAGACAAATGTTTGTCCAATCTCTTCTCAAAAACCTCCATTGATCACCTTATTAGAAACTGTGTCCTCTTCGCTGATGATGTTTAACTGTTCAACACCATCATCAATGCTACCATCCTTCAAAAAGACCTTTATTATGTATCTGAATGGTCTAACAATTGGCAACTCCAAATCTCTACCAACAAATGCTCTGTCCTACACATTGGTTAAAAAAAAATCTATATACCAAATACAAGCTAGGCAGATATGACCTTGTTGATGACCTTCACTTTGTCAAGGACATTGGAGTTCTTAGATCGAATAATCTAAGCGCCAAAGCTCACTGCAACAGTATTGCCAAAAAAGGCTTTAAAAGTTGTAAATTTTATGAAGCTCTCCTCTGTAATATTCTTTTGCAAACTAGGGCATTCAAAACCTTTGCTAGGCCAATACTTGAATTCAGCTCTGCTGTCTGGAATCCGCACTGTATATCAGACATCAATACAATTGAGCGAGTCCAGAAGTATTTTACCAGAAGAGTAATACATTCCTCTGTTCACAACACCAGAATACCCTACAACACCAAACTTGAGATTCTTGGCTTAGACAAGGGGTCGCCAACCTTTTGGATCTCAGGGACCACCAAACTCATAATTTTAAATCCCACAGACCACTAATATGAATGTTGACTGACAGTGACTTGCTGATGTTGGTGGGAAAGTCAACCCCATATTCCAAAGCTGCAGTAGTCATATCCCAGAGCAGCTTTAACAACGACAATACTAGAGTGCACAACAGATATAAACTAAATGTAAACCACTCAAAACTTGATTGCAAGAGTATGATTTCAGCAACAGAGTGGTTAATGTCTGGAACCCACTACCTGATTCTGTTGTCACCTGCTCAAACCCCCACTCCTTTAGCCTCAAACCTCTATTGACCTCACCCACATTCCTAAGAGGTCTGTAAGGGGTGTGGATAATGTATTGTTTCATGTAATAGATAGGAAAATGCTCTTTAACTTATAGCTTAGGATATAAAAACCATTTCACTCTATCTTAAATGTGGTTAGCATGTTTTATTGAACCTGTTAGAGATATGACAGATGAAGTCAGTCCTTTGATGATCTTCAACAGGAATCAAGAGTCAATAGGGCAAAGACCAAATGCACTCTGTAAAAGTCAAATTAAAGTTCCAGGTAATTCAAGCAAAAGCCTCTCTTAACAGTTAATCTTCTCCAAAAGCCCAATGAAACAAAACTCAAGTGCATGAGATCTGGGACCAAAGCCGGTTTTCCAATATCAATTCAGAATACAATGAACACAAATGATACATGCTTCCAATGTAATATTTGTGAAGGAATCTTCTGTATACCGTTTTTTTCAGTGAGAATAATTTCCTCTAGATAAGGGCATGATGTACGTGTTGGCCTGAAGTTCATAAGCACAGTCTTGATTTTCACTTAGCAACTGCTTCACTTACTTGTTGGAATGCTGGCCCCAACTGTGGTCACCAAACAAGAATTATCTGAATATGGACTTCCAGGTTTGTTCCTTGTCGGTGTAGAATTCGTGACCATGCGCGATCTTGCCCGAGCTCACTTGCTGGAGGGTCCCGGTTGAGACCAGAGCCACCCTGGTGGGGTGGTGAAGTAGGAGGAAATCACCTGGAGGGTCAAGGGGAGCTGCAACTCCCTGACAGGAAAATCCCTCCCAAAGCCAAGCTGCAGCAGTGGTCCCAAAAGGGCCCCCACGAAGACAAAGAACACTCCAGGAAATTAAGTTTTGTGCTGGAGAGAGAAGTAGCAAGCAGAGTGTGAACCAGGCAAAGGACATCGCTTTTGAGGTACCATGGTATCAAATTAAAGGGCTATTTTGGAGGAAAGTGTGTGGAAGCGGTGACCAGAGAAAGTGAGAAAGAAATTAGTTTTTATATTTAAATTTTATTCTATTGGAGTAATCTGGAGGAGAAATTTAAAGGAAAATACATTAACACAACAAAGGATTAAAAATTAAACTGGACACATTGAGGAAAAGTATGAACAAGATTCTGTATATTAAGAAAAATGTATATAATACTAGAAAACTTTATGAACTAGGAATAATTGGCAATGACAATGAATGTGAATTTTCCAGGGTAGTAGCAGTAATCTTCTCTTTTAGTTCCTCCTCCTGATTGCTGTAGCTTTGGAAGAAGCAACTTAGGTCTCTCAAAGATTTACAGTAACTGTACCAAAAGACTCGGATCATCCTTTAATTGCTTAAACAATTTGTTTACAGCCATTAACTTTTTCATTGTGCAATAAGTCATTCCAAAGCTAGGGAGTATTGTTAACTGTAAAAATAATTCACAAATGCTCCTCCATCCCCACCCAAATCAAGTTAAAATTCAACTATGTTTCTGGTCTCAGAGGCTCCCAAAAATATGAAAAAAAAAAAAATTGGACCTGATCTTTTAGTTGAGTCTATACATCTTCAATCTGGAGATGACACAGAAGAAGAAAATAATAATTTACCCTCTTGTATAATACAGGCTATATCAATTTTTTTTAAAAAAAGGTTCAAAATAATAAATTAGTATTTATTATTAAGATAAAAATAATTATTACAATAATAAAAAAAAACTGTCCTTTAAAGAATAACACTGCAAATAATAATTGAACTTAAGCTTTTTTTCTCCTTCAGAGAAACTAAATGTTCTAACTCCCAGAAAAGTCAATATCCATTTTACAACTGAGGAAACTAATGCAACCCTGTCCAGCTGAGAAAATATATATATATATATATATATATATATATATATATAATTGATATAATGCTGAAGTTTTTGGAATAGGCAGAAACAAAACACAATAAAAAAGTTATAGTACTTTTAGTTTCTACTGATGTATTTATTTCTTAAACAAAATCAATAACACACCCTGTTTTCTCTCTGTGTTTTAGTCTAACCTGACAAAGCCATAATGGCAAATTAGATGAAACAAACCCTGACTGACTTGAAGCAAAAACAGATTTGACCAATTCATAATAGCTGAAAGCATTCAAAGAGGCAGGGGGAGAAAAGTATGAATATTAGATTGTGTGAAGTTTGGAAGGATGATTCAATTGTAAAGAAAATCAGTTAAAACATCATTCCAAATCTTTAAATCAATTCTTGAAATTATTTATTTATTTATTTATTTATTTTGTAGATTGCTTACAAGATAATAGGTATAAGTAAAAACATAGTTATGAATACATGGATACATGTAAGAAAAATAAAAAAGAAAAAAACAATAGGACAGGGATGGTAGGCACGTTGGTGAGCTTATGCACACCCCCTACAGGCCTCTTAGGAAGGGGGAGTGGTCAATAGTAGACAGTCTAAGGTTAAAGTTTTTGGGGTTTGGGGAAGAAACCACAGAGTCAGGTAGAGTATTCCAGACATTGACCACTCTGTTGCTGAAGTCGTATTTCCTGCAAATGATTTTCAGGCATTGAATAGAAGCAGCTATCTTCAAATAGATTTGGAAAAAATGGATAATTTGAAAATTTGATGGGACTTTCTGATGCTTTATAACAGTATTTCTTCAACTGTTGTGGTACTTTTTCTTCCATACAAGAACAAAATTGAGAAAGTGTTGAGTGTTGTAATGCACTCTCTAATACTGACAAGAGAAAATGAAACTGGCCAATGAGCCATGCCAACAAACATTCTAGCTGAGAAAAATATCTGGCCAAACAAAAAAATGACCTTTTCAATCTTGTTTGCTTTTTCAAGTTCTTAAATGTTTTCATTATTAAGTTGGAACAGAAGATATTCTTCATTTGCTCACCATAACTTATTTCTCGGCTATTTACTGGATAATTAATGAGCTGCTATGCTTTTCTTCTTTCATTTCTTAGAACTCCAAAATCTTTTAATATACTCCATGGAAATTTTGAAGAATTAATATAATTAAAAAGGTTTGTTAGTTAACTCTTATTTTCATCTCATTCTGCCCACTTACTTATTTATTTATTAAATGTATTTGCCACCTATTTCATAATGAAATGACTCAACACCAGGCAAGAAATCAGGATAGTGTGAGTTCAAGTTCTGCCTTAGCCATAAAACCCAGCTGGATGATTTGGGCCACTCACACTCTATCATCCCAAGCCACCTCACATGGTTGTTGATAATAATAATAATAATAATAATAATAATAATAATAATAATAATAATAATAATAACTCACAAAGTATCGGGACTTACAAATTGAAGTTGAGCGACTTTGGAAAAAAATTGTGTGTTATTGTAACTGGAGCCTTTGGAGCAATACCTAAAGGGTTACCTCACTATTTGGAAATTCTGAATTTATCAGACTTGAATACCCTGATTCTACAAAAAAACTACCCTACTTAGAACAGCTTATATCCTCTGACACTACCTTAACACTTCCTAGGTCCTTGGTTAGGACTCAAGCTTTTGAGCTACCAACCAGTCCCAAAGGTTGTGAATCTCACTAAAGATATATTATTATTATTATTATTATTATTATTATTATTATTATTATTATTATTATTATT
>NW_020769323.1:14341361-14366361 GCF_900518735.1 Pseudonaja textilis
TTATTATTATTATTATTATTATTATTATTATTATTATTATTATTATTGGGATATCAATAAAATAAGGTATTAATAGATGGTGTATTATATTTAGATGATATATTAACCATGTATATTCATAAGTAAATATTGCCACAGTTCCAAAATATGAAAAAAAATAGTTGTGTGAGTTAATGTCTGTATATTTATGAAATAGTTTTTAGTTGTTGTACAGTTAAATGCCACACTTCCATTTTTAGTTTTATTATATGTTTTCTTGTTATTGCTTTGTAATTTAATATGGATGCCTTTAAAATGAAAATAAATTTGTTAATGTTATTAAAACAAAATAAAAAAAAACATCAACAGAAAGGAGAGGAAAAATATGGAGAAGCAAACATAAAAAATAGAAAAAAACAAAACAATTAAAAACATGAGGGATTAGGAAGGTAGAAAAGTTGAACAAGAATAATGCAAGGCAGTAAGAGAAGCAGATCCAATGTTTTAGTAGTAAATCAGTATGATCTGTGTGGTCATGTTCAACAAATGAACCCACTTGGGTCTCACAGAAGAAGGAAGGAAAACAAAGAGAGAATGCAAAATAATTATGAGATTATAAACATGAGAAATATATAAATAAGACAAATTCCTTGTGTATCTAATCATACTTAGTCAACGAAAAATTCTATTCTATTTTATTCTGCTCTGTTCTATTCTACCCTACCCTACCTTATCCTAAATAAGAAACTGAATTTAGAAGATAAATATTTTTGTTGGAATATTGACAGTTTATTCATAATCTGTGAATCTGTGAATCTCAACTATCATTGGATTTTCAAATGGCAGCTATGATAAGGAGCAATTTTGCACAAGTACTGTTAGTGCACCTGAAATGATTGGGGTTGAAAGAAATTATCCACAGCTCAGGTACATACTGTGAGCATCTTCTAAGAGAGGACAATCCTGAAAAGTGTCTTGGTTGAAATAAGGGAAGGGACTAATGATATCTATACTGGAATTTGCTAATACCATTTAAATTGATTTAATTTTATAGCTTGACTATCTAAGGGACTGTTCCTTCTGTATAAAACTTTCCAGAATCTTCAGAAAGAGTATTCAGGAAAACAATCTTTTCTTGAATTGTTTCCATTGTCCTTTTCCTTTATCATGCATTTCCTTGGAAATTGTATTTGATTCTCTCAAGTCTTTTGTTTGTAATTATATTACTATTACTTCAAATTTTTGATTTCCCAGATTCTGATTGTTTTGTTTTTAAATGTTATCTGGTTTGATTAATTCACTTGATAAGAAGGACAAAACATAAATTGAAGAGAAAGGAAGGAATGTGCAGTTTCCTAGTTCTTGAGGAGATATGTTTAAGGAATGAACATTGAGAGCAAGAAATTCAGATAAAAGAAAATGAAGTACATAAAGTGAAGAGAAGTGATTTTTTAAAGGTTATGTTCAGTTGTCAGGTTTTTGTTTTCAAGGCAAAGCAGGAGATTTGAATTTGTCTAACAAATGGCAGCAGAATTTATAGCTCACAGTCTTCTTCATAATAGATAAGTATATGGAGTTTTTAATATTTGCTACTATATGGGACTGTGTATTTCCTGGTTGGTAGATTGTTTTGAGGATACATAAGTGCCCAGACCATAAAGAAGACCAAAGGAGGTGATGCACACAGAACATTCTGATGTAAATCCTAATAATCCGAAGAGAGAAAACAAATCACTTAAGTAGAAAATACTATTTAGGACTAGGAGGACACTTTTTTTTTTTAGTACTTATACTGTTGGCATGTATAAATGAATCATCACATATAGAACAGCCATATCAGCTTAGATCATTTCAAACACAAAGTTTGAGGGGAACCTTAAAGCACATTTTCAGTTATCAAATATACCAGCCTTGTATATGCATGCGTAAATTTAGCATCAATCTTATAAACAATATTTATTTATCAAATTTATATAGTTGCCCCTTTCACCAAAGGTGATTCTAAGCAGGAACAAGAATCAATAAGAGCAGTAAGATAAGATCTATGATTAGATTTTCCTCTGAATAAAATAGTCTCCTCCCCTTTCTTCAAATAAATTGTGGAAAGCTGTGAATAACCATGACTTGAGTTGATTTGGTTGCATTGGATTTGCTCTTAAATCAGCCATTAAAGAAGTTTGGATAAATGGAGAAAATAGCAGTGTGGGAGGTGAAGAGCAATTTTGATCAGAAAAATGGATTGATGGAAGATCTTTAATCATTCTCATCAGCAGTTCTGAGTCTCACCATTACTAGACATTAAGCTTTATTTTGACAGTATTCTATTTCTTACCTGGCTCTACTGACCAGTATTGATTTCTACATTTGTTTGCATCACCTTGTGTGTATATATGCTTTATATCACCAAACATCACACGTTATTTTTTTCAGAAAAGAATCCTTACTCATTAAGGTGCTTGAATGATTCAATGCTAATTAGACTGTAACTTTCTCTCTAGCATATTTCTGTAATTGTAACTGCCCAAGCAATTCATTTTATTGTTTTAAACAAAAGCAACAGGTTTGTTTGTAAGTTGTAATTAAACATAGCCAAAAGTAGAAATTAATTTGATTACTTTTATTATCCTTCTACTGAGATATTTGAGAACACCAACCACTAGAACATTACTATTTAATTATTTAAAGGAAAAGTTTTTCAGAAAGCCAAAGTTGAGCCAATTACTGTTACATTATATTATGTTCTGGATAGCAGTTCATCTTTAAGAGAACATGGAGCTGAAGGTTAATTAATTGAATTGAGGAATACCATGGTAAATAGTGGATAAATGTTGGGTCAAATTGATCCTACAACATTTATCTTCTATAAATAAATAAAAAAACAAGGTTGGACAAGAAGACCGCTGAGGCCTTGTCCAACTCTATTATTCTATGTTCTATGTTCTAAAAAACAAAAATACCCTCAGCTCTTTCATAGGGTGTTAAAATATTCAGCAATACATTTAAAGAAAGGTAGGCCATCATATATTTCTGATGGCTAGCAGTCTGTGTTGGGGTTCTATAGAATTGTTTTGGCAGAGCTTCAGCTGAAGCAAACTTTTGAAGAAATCACATCTGTTAGTGTTGACAGGCTGTTCCAACCTCAACTCCATGAAGTGCTTTATCAGGTCAAGGTGGACTGCAACCAATCTCTGCAGCTTTGACTTTATTATCTATTGTTTACACTGTTCTTACAGTAACACAATCATTTGTTTCCTCCATTTTTTCTTTGAGAATTATTACTTGATGATACAATGGTCAGGTAATCTTCACTGTTGATATCGGGACATCTAAAGCAGCAGCCCATTTTCCACATTGTCTACCCTGAGGCCTAATGGAAGCACAAAATTAAACACGAGAGTAACATCCTTATTATTGAGGCATCTTCTATTCTGATGTTGGAACTAATGTATTGCCATCAGATGAAGGAGTCGTAATAGCTTATTACCATGCATTACTTTAACTTCTTTTCTTTAAGACTACATTGGCAGCTATCAGCCTGCCATGCAGAAGCAAATTCAGTAGCTTATGCACAATAGACATTATAAGTTGTAAGTTTTACTCCAACCTCAAAACAAAGCACATTTCCCATTTAATGCACAATTTTGATGTGTGGTATACATTTGTATGCAGGCATAATACTTGGGATTTATTTTTGAACAAAATGCATCATTTTCACTAAACTAAACACTGTATCACAAATATCAACCACAGTGATATTTTCAGATAGCTCTCCAGCAAAACTCAAAGAACTCTTTTCTGATTATTCAATGTTAGCTCAGATGTCATCAGCATGCATTAGTGCATCTATGGCTTGCTTCAGAAGAAAATGGGCTAATGCCTTTTGATTTCTTGAAAAAAAAACAATGTCTTTATTCCATTTTGGTTACTGTTATTAATAAGTTCATACCTTCAGTATTCTTGACCAATATTAATAGGAACATATCTTCATTTTTTTTCAAAGTAAGCAATTTGTTTTTAATTCTGTTAAAAGTAATCAAGTAATACTAGGAAATGTAAAACACTGTCCTTACACTAAAAATATTATTTAAATGTGTCTCAGTTTTGATTTGAAATAATAAGCAGAACTAGTTATTACTTGTACTCACTAGAGAAGGATTATGGCTTCAATAAACATTTTGAAGAGAACAAAAAAGAGAAAAAAATAATTTATTGAGTTCACACCCATCTTTTAGACACAGCCTTACATCTTTTATGCTAGGAAGGTGGATAAAAGATTATGTGTTAACCAATCAAGTTACTGTGCCGTCAATTTTATGAGCTCCAGAATCATATAGTTGGAAATGTTTCAGAACACTAGGTTATGGAAATTTCTTTTAAAATATGTATCATTTAGAGTTACATTTTTCACTGAGTGTAATGACATTGACAATTCTGTCATTACTATTAGACTAAGCAAGTTAAATTAGAAACATAGAGAAGTTACCAATGACATCTTTAACAGACCATATTGATGTTAAGATTGATATACTGAATATACTGCACTGTATACAGCTATGTTCTGTATGTCATTGAACAAATAATGAAATTATATGTTTGTATTATGACAACTCATGGAAGTGCATAAGTATAATATTTATGATGATGTCATAAAGCACATCACATCATTCGCCAGTCCTATTGTCTGTTGGTTTGAAATAAACAAGAAGAAAAGTTTACGTGCGAAAAGTGACAAAAGTGGACAGGACCTTTTGAGAATATGAAGTTCCTAGTGGAAAGTAATGCAGTTCTAACATCACACTGGCACCATTGTGTAGATTCAAATCGTATGATATTTGTATTACACAATAAGAAACCTGTCATTAAGATAGAAAAGAAACTTTCCATTCTTCTAAATAAATCATGTTTCATTAATGCAAATTGTATATATGATCTTGTCTGAGACAATAAGGAAGAGTAAAGGATTAAGGTCCCTTTAGTTCTTTTTCTAGTAGGGTTCAAAACTAGGCCACATTTTCCATATTTACTTTTAAGTAAGCAGAAAGTCCTGGTGTAGTTCCATGCTTCCTTCTTACTCAAAAGTAAATATGGAAATTCCATAACCTAATATGGGTTTTTGGAATTGCTAGGTAACAATCCAACCCATTTTTTCGAATCTGGGAAACTAATAAATCAAGTAGAGAATGAATCGTCCAGTCTCCTAACTCTTACTTTGCATCCCTACTTCTAAATTGTTAGTTGAGCTCCTTTGCTTACCCCTTTCTTTCCCTCTTATTGTCTCCATGATTATTTTTTTCTGAATAGTGAAAACCCACAAATTTATTCCTGCAGAATGCTGAAAAATAAAGGATATCTTTTAATGGGTCAATGAAATTTAAAATGTGTAAAATGTTTCCCACTGCAAAGTTGATATAACATGAGAAAGCTTTGAAAAACCCGACAAAAAAGAATACATTTTGTGACCACTATTATTAGCTATATGGAAAATGTTCTCTTTATATATTACCTTCTTACAAATACTAATCTATTTTACAAATACTAATCTTGATAAAAGCATTGAACACAGATGTTTTTAAAGTTTATTTTTTTTCCTGAAGCTAAACATTTACCTAAAACTAAAAACTGAAATTAAGCTAAATAAACTATTTTTATCCCATGAGCACCAATTGATTTTCAGATAAATACTATGAATATTTTGGAATTTTCATATGTATAAACTAGGTTTTCAGTAACATATACAAAGTTGTGTGGAAACTTTTCTTTAAACGAAATCAAAATAACATGGAAATTGGGCAAATTGAAGAGTAAAAAAAATGCAAAGTGAAAAAAATTGAAACTGACAGCTCCATCCATTCTCAATACAAAGAGAAAAGAATGAATAACAGGTGATTTGGGAAGAAAGGCAATATATAAAACAAAAGAAAAGGGAAGAGGAACAAAAATTAATTGTGTGAAGAGTCTAGAAAAATAATTAGGGAGATTAGAGAAATAAATGTCATAAAAAGAGAAAAATGACTAAAGTTATAAAAGTAATATAGGAAGGATGTTGAAGAAAATTAATTTCAAAGACAGAAAGATTAGAAATAATCATTAAAAGATATATCTATATTAATAGCCTGTTTTAGTTGTAGCTAATGAAAAACTGATTTAAGATCCTGCAATTGCTTTAAATCATGACAATTTAAATCCTCATTGGCTTCTAATTAGTCATCTTAAGACATCAATACTGTGCCATTTGAAAGACAAAACTCCTCAAAGGAAAGAAAGTGTAAATAAAAATAAAAATAAAATGCAAGTAGTTACAAGTAAAATTGTTTTACTTCAGCTTAATGATCTGATGTAGGCAAAACTAGAGAGAGGCTGGTCAAAAAACAAGAGAAACAAGCTGATGAGGCAGTTTTATCTGTACATATGGAGACAATGTGTAGCTTCAAAAGGTAACCTGGGGATGTATAAGCAGGTTGATATGAGTAAATGTAATTCTTCAAGGAAATTGATATTTCTATGACAAACAGTTTTGTTGTGTTCTAGTTTGGAAGGCCAACGTCTTGTTAAAGCTGACTCAGCTTTCCTTGAGATGGATAGATTTATTTGGGGTGTGGCCTGAACTTCCCAGTTTTCTTCAAGATCTCTGTTGAGACAAAAAAAATGTTTTTGCTGATCTATGACTTCCTTATTCTTAAGTTTACCCATATGTCTACTCAAAGTATTCCTGATCTGGCCTCTCATATTTCTTTTTATTTAGATCTGTATCTGACACCCTGACTTTAAATCTATCAAGCTGAAACATAAAAAAAAAGTTTTCACCTATGAAATCTGTGAGGAAAAAATATGAATAAAATCACAAATCAAACAGGATTAAAGAAAGTATTAATCTCTTTACACAGTAATGGAATAACATTGGATTTTATATATCAATACTAGGATACACATGGAATAAAGCTGGCAAATATAAACTGGGAAGCAGGTAGGAGTGAAAACACAGAAATCCAATTTTACTGATGTGAAAATGGTTCTGAATATTAATGTAAAAGAGCAGTAGAATAACAATGAACATAATAAAGCACAGAAAGGCCTTTTTGATTGTAGTGAACAGAGAGAGAAGCATGAATGATCCAATTTATCAGAATCAATTGGTTTGTTTAGAAATAGGGTACACACATTTACAAAATATGTACAAATTGTGTATAAAATATGAAGGAACCAATTAGAAGACATTGCAGTCATTCCAATCAAATCATTAATGTAAATTCTTTTTCTCTTATACAGAAATATTAGGAAAAAGTAAAGGAGTTTACTCAGCTAGTCACTGACAACTGTAAGGAGCGGTGCTCATCTCCATTTCAAAGCCATTGAGCTAGCGGTGTCTGAAAACATTCCTTCAGTCATATAGCCAGCATAATGACATGGAGTGTTGTTACCCTCATACCAAAGAGGTGCCTATTTATCTACTTGCATTTGCATGGTTTCAAACTGCTAGGTTAGCAGGAGCTGGGATGAGGATGGGAGCTTACCCAGTCACATAGCTCTCAAAGCTTTCTTGCTGACAAACCCAGTGTCTTAGCTGCTGAGCCACCATGCTGCCCTATTGGGGAAAAAAATCTTAAAAAATTAGATACTGCCAAAAACATAGTGGAGAATCTGCTTCAAGCAATATCAATATGCACTTGGAGGAATCTCTACAGCAGTAACAGGTAACTCTGTAACCCAGAGTGTTAGTGCTATTCAGTGCTCCAGATACAATTCATAAAAGGTGCCATGGAACACTTGGGGTGGCTAACTCAAAGCACCGTTTCTAATTCTTTAAAGTAGCTTGTCTTTTTGTGTGACAGTTGCAGAGTCTTTGTTACAAAGACAAGCAGATAAGCAAATGTTCTGCAATCCTTCTGGAGTGCTAATCTGTGATTCCTGCATTTCCTTCCTTCCTTCCTTCCTTCCTTCCTTCCTTCCTTCCTTCCTTCCCAAAAATAAAAACAGGCTGACCTCAAAAAAAGATTATAATATTTTTGTTATTGCCCCTGCAGTCCTTGGCCAACTCCCCCCCACCCCAATTTTAAAAGTGCTGCAAAACTATGTTATATTTTGTTTTAGAAAAGCTGCTAATACAAGGATGGGCAACCTGAGGCATTTCAGAACTGAAGACAGCCTTCAAATATTATTTTTTGCCCCCCTTGAACTGTAGTTATCTAAAATTAATGGCATTGACTTTTGAAATTCCTGAAAAATTGAAGGCTAAGTTCTAAAATAAATTTAACATCGTTTTTTTTAAGGGAGATGGGAATCTCAAAACAGTTCTGAAACCAAAGGAATTCTCCTCAGAACATCTTTAGCCTGATGATCTTGCATCATCAGACTTGTCAGTTAGCAGCCCTTCTGCCCTCAAAAGTTTCAAAGTCATGTGTTACTGGTCAAACAGACTTTCTATATACTCCATAAAGGATGAGAAATGTATTTTATTCAGTTGCTCATTTATTCCAGCTTAGGTGGGGAGAAGTCTTCATATTATTTCATAGATGTTTTACTCAAAACTTTTTGTGTTTTTTCTATCATGCGCACATTTTTCTAATAATGATGTTTATTGTAGTGATCTTTTTTTTTATCTGTATGTTTTTGTGCTAAGTTTTCTGTGTGCTAAGCATGTTCTATTTTTGGATGGGCAACTTTAGTCCCATTTCCACATTTAGATTATGCAAATAAGTTACAAATAAATAGTATATAAATGCTTCTATTAAAGAACCTAAATGTTTTCTTTTATATTTGGGAATATAAAACTGAAATGATTTAATGTAGGCTTATCAATACAACTCCCAATTGCTTTTTGTGGTGGAAAAGCTTATGCTATCTTCTTCCCTCTAGTGAGGTGTTTCTCAAACTTGACAACTTTAAAATGTGTCACCTTCAACTCCCAGAATTCCCCAGCTAACATGCTGGAATTGAAATCCACATATCATAAAGTTGCCAAGTCTGAAAAATACTACTCTAGAGGTTCTTCACTCTATTCCTGAAGGTGAAATCCAGAATTTCATCTCCTCCCAACTATAGGAAGCATAATTTAAATTAAATCATCCAATGTGGTATTCTAGCCTTGGAAATGGGGCTGTCATTAAGGCTTCCATTGAAATGAATGAGCCATTCTATATATTGGTCCTTTTAACAGAAAAAAAACTGGTACTCTTAGCCAATACTTGTCATGCCAATTGAAGACTTATGGTGATGTTGGAAGTTGGCAACTTGATTAACTACTTTCCCCTTTTTAGAAGTAACATGTTTTCTAATCAATCAAACAAACAAACCATTCCAATCCATCCCCACATTAATGAAGGCATTAAATATCTGTCAGCTGAAATTATTAAGTGTGAAATGTTATTTTCTTTAGCATCTTATTTTAAAAAGATAAATGCTTCTACATTATCATTTTTAAAAATACAATCTAATTCCAGTCGTGAGCTCAATTATTCAGGAATATGTTCTGCTGTGTACCAAATCCAGGGATGTCTTCATGCTGGTCTGGCCTGGCCTGTAACTGAACAAGGATCTTTTAATTTCAACAGTTCCAAAGAATTTTGTGTTGTGGCAGGAACATGTACATAAGATTTACCTTTCTTTTTAATGGTGTGGTTACTTACTTTTAATAATATATCCAATGAAATTGAAGAAGATTCAATTGTGTACTTTCTTCTCTGCCCATAGGTCTCTATCTTACAAGCAAAGCAATTCTCTGAAATATTTACTCCAACATAATTGTTTCCTACACATCTGATTGAATCAAGTGGTAGAAAATGTATCAGGCAGCAAATGGAAGAGAATTCACATAATACTTTATTACACAGACATAACACACACACACACACACACACACACAAACCTATATGCCATATAGATCTGAGAGTCATACCAATCCTTTGCTGCCAAGTATCACATTCTACTTTTGTGTTCCTAGCTCACACGGACATCATTCACCCCAATAAGTTGCAAACAACATACTGTACTCCAACAGTCCTTGGTAACCTAGTGCCTTCCTAATGGGGTCTCGGACAATTTGGCATGGCCAGCTCTCTGTGGCCAGCTCACCACCATCAGCTAACCACAACCAAGTTGCATCTGCCAATTCACAGCTGCCAAGTCACCGCAGGACAACTCCACAAGGAGTTGCGTTGGGGAAAACTCACCACGGGCAGCCAGAGGGATAGCTGGATTAGCAGATAAGCAAGTAGGTGAGCAGAACAGTGGTGGCTTCTGGGAGCTTCCCATTTTTGCACATCCTGCCACCAATATGCCAAGCTCCAGACAAAAGAGTAGGGGGTGGTGTATATAGTGATATGCTCTGTGGTTAATATATTCCAATTGTGGGTATGTCACCATGTGTATGATCAGTATAGAATCTGTATAAATATATAACTGGAAACATCTTGAGGGGGTAGGGATAGATCCTTCTGTTGTCAAAATGACACCATAGAAGGAAGGAAGAATTCCAGTATTCAAAGAAATAGTAGGTAGTTGGAGAGATGTTTTTTTTTTTTCATTGAAGACTGAGCATATTGAACGTATACATGGACATGACTGCTGGAAAGAGAGAATATAAATTGATCAGGGTAGAAAGCAGTATCTTAAAATGAGGGTATGGCTACCACTTTTTCAGTCTATCATTTGCTGCAGTGTATGAATGTCTCCAGTTATAAGGCATCAATGTGAAGGTTCCATGCTAGAACAGTGTGATAGATTTGAGGGTTTATACATAGCAAAATGATAATATTTATCATAGAACATATTAAGCAAATACAGAAAGTTTTTTCCCCCTATAAAAACAGCAATAGGGAAAGGATGTGCTTCAGTTCCATTTTTCTAATAATGATGCACTTTGAATGATCCATCTTTTAAATCCATGCAGAATCTTTTTTTTTTCCCTACCAGCGGTACAATCTACTGTTTTTCTAGTTTGGGTATGAGTGTCATTACTTAAACAGACAGCACTTATTGGAAATTAAACCGCCACTAATGTATTATAATTATTACTTCAGGGTAATTTGGTGCTCCTATAGAGACTCAGTGCTAATCTGATGGTAACAGTTCTTCTGAGAAATTGTTCATGTTTTCTCTTTATCTGTCCTTTAGCTAAAACAGAACAAACACACATTTTCCTAGTGTATTACAGGTAGCCCTGGATTATGATGGCCATTGGAACCCAAATTGCTATCCACTAAACAATGAGGTTGTAAAGGGAAATATGATTGCATTGCTTAGCAACCACAACCCAGGTAGGTCCTGGGTGCCATCATAACCCCAAGACACGTGGATCAATAAGCAGGAAGCTGACTTCCCTGCTGACTTTGCTTTTGGGAAATTGGGAAGGGTACAAATGGTGATCACTTGACCATGAGGCATTTCAACAATTGTAATTGCCAGCTGGTTGCCAAACACACCCAGATAACTATCACATGATCACAGAGTTGGAGTGACAGCAGGAACTTAAAGGACTGGTCATAAGGACCACTAGATCAATGCCATTGTAATTTCAAACAGTTGATGAATGAATAGTGGGCAAGTGAGAGAAGGTGTATAAATGTTGGCTAATTCATGAAATCAATAGAGAAAGAGGAGATGTGTATCTAAATCAGTCAGCACCTGAAGAGGTTGGGGGTTCTTAAACAATTTCAGAAAGAACATTCTGTAAACACAACATATAATCCTAATAGGAAAAGGAGGAAGGAACAGATAGTAAAAGGATATAATCAAAGGTAACATTACTTTCATATACTGGGGGAAAAGTATCAGGAAGCATCTCTGTTGGAGACAAGTAATTTTATATAGCTTAAAATAAATAAATAAAAAAACATATTGGCTGAAATCTGCATTTTTTCCATCAATTTTCATCTTCTTTATAATGCAAAGTGCAAACCTGGAACAGAAACTTTCCATTTAAAAAATAAACATATTGATTACTTAATGCACACTCCTAAAGTGGAGGAACAGGATGTTGTGATCCATATTCAACAACTCAGTTACTCAGATTATTTGGAGGAAGGATATATGAGAAATCTTGCTGGGTGATCTCATGAGTTCTTCATGTATACAGTTACTCATGTTTGCTTCAGTTGAACAGAATCCAATATGAGTGAGCAAGTCTTAATGTTGTGATTTTATTAGGAATTCTCTGGAACTTATTGTACCCAAGAGAATAGATAGGTTTCTTTGTGGCATGGGTTTCGCCATTTATAGTTTCGATTCTATAGGCATCTTAAACTTCAATTTTTAAACAGACAGTTTTGTGCCTTTTTAAAAAAATGAAGCCTTCTTTAGGTTTTGCAATTTTGTTAAGTTCTTTCCCTGTCATCAATTTTTCAGAATGGTATACATATTTCAGCTTCCCTTAAATTCTCAGAGCAGAGAGATACAGATGTTACATTTTGAAGAGAGAATTTCTATAATTTTACATAGCATATATCCTATGGTTTTCAATTACACTACCATCAGAAGGCACTACATGACCAGTTCCATCCTATTTGGGACTCATCAGACTGGCTATTTATTTGAATTTGTTGGGAAATGGATATAGCCATAAAGAAATTGTTGGTTTTTGATGACGTCATTGATACAGTGGGCATGGATTTGGACAGACTCTGGGAAAGAGTGGAGGTTTGAGGTGGAGTGGGGGGCTGGTGTGCTGTGATTTTGGGACATGCCTTAGTGAGTGATTGAACAATAACAAATTTATGGTCTTTAGATTCTAAAAATGTTGCTTAACTTTAAGAAATATTGCTATCTAAAATTATTATAATTTAAAAATGGAATTATGCTATTGATTTAATGGATTAAAAAAAACGAGACTATTACAACTACACGGCATCACTATAACACACAAACTAATTAAAGCATCTTTATTTCACAACACATGAACAGATTCAACCATAGTTTCATTAGGTAATGAAATGTCTGCAAACAAACAATCAAGCTCAGAGAGCACCAAGGCCTTGACAGATTTTTTTTAAAAAATCATACATATTTCTATGTTATAAATTATTATTTTTGAAGTATTTTATAATTGTGTTTTAACACAGTTTCCTTTGTATTCTTTGCATTTAAATATTTTTTTTTCTGAAAAGGATCTGTGACCAGATTCTCAAGGTTGTCCATGGCCTCCAAAAGATTTTAAAAAATCCTGCTCAAGAAGATGTTTTGTACATCATACACCAGCAGCAGCCTCTCTTAGATTACTGCTTTCAAGTAATCAAAACCCATGTTGAGGACTATTGCCCAGCCTTAGTACATAGTTATGATGTTCAGAATCAGGATATTTCAAATCTCAAATCACCATTTGGCTGGATTATGTAACATGGTTTACATACAATAGACTTTGGAGAAGACATGGGAGCTATAACTGGACCTGAATGCCATGGCGGGACTTCTGTCAACTCATTATTTTAGGTAACACCTCTCTTGAAATGCTACACTGGTTACCAGTAAATTTACCGGCTCAATTCAAAATTCTTCTTATATCTTATGCAGCCTGAACTATATAGAACCAGATTACATCAGATTACATTACATTGTTATCACACAATTGTGTCTGCCCATCTGGTGACAAATCTTGGGAAGATGTAAAGAGTCTTGGCTCTATCATGGACAAGAAAAGAAACTAGAGGCAAACCCCACATTTTTGAACCTGCTTTACTAGAATTCATAAAGCCATATGGAATTGCATGCACTCCAGTACTAGATTAATCAAACAACAAGCATTAGTGTTTTTATCCTTTTTTAAAGATATTGAATATTTAATTTTAAATCCCTAAACTTAAAAATGTGAAAATGAAATGATCAGTGATTTCACTGAAAAAGCAACCCAATACAATATATTCATCTATATCAGAAGAAAGCTTAATCACTAATATCAGCAGCTGAACAAGATAGTAGAAATCCCCGATGCAATTGGGTAGTAAATAAATAAAAAATAAAAAACTGGGAGATATTTAATATTTCTTCTTCCTGCACCATCAGATTCATGCTCAAAACCTCTTTAAATGACTGCTGAATCATCTTCACACATTTTGAGCACAACATAAAGGCATCTAAATATAGGCATTCCCATTTATTATGACAACTAGTTTGTGTAGAATTTATAGCATCTTTCCATCTATGATAAGAAAACTTTTATCTCTCTTTAAGGTCATGACAAGAGGATAATATGTGATTGAGTTAATCTAAATGAAAAAGTAGTTATTTAAACAGGTTGAAAGAACTGGGAAGAAGACAGAAATGAAAGAAGTTATAATAATAATGTTATAATAGCAAAAAAAAGTGAAAAAAATAGGTATTAAATCTATGGAACTATTAACTAATGATTATTATTATGATTATTTCTCCCACTGAAGCAGGAAACAGGTTTTATAAGTTTTTGTTTGTTTGTTTTTGTTCTCAATTTGCATACATTCTATGCAAGGGGCATTTTTTATTCCTCTATCATGGGATGAATATAATTTTGCCACAACATTTTGCAATTAAAAAACACAATCCCACAATGAAATTTACATGTATTTTCAACTTTCCTGAAGATACATACCTTGTATTTTATTTCCATAAGATACTCATTCTTTCCTCAATTGATATTATTTTTTATATAACCCTGAGCCGAGAGCTGCATTTCAAAATTCAAAGATATGAAGAGAGCAAACTGAATTTGCTATCACCCTGCCCACAAGCTTCTTCTGCAAGAATAAGTAACGCGTGCTTGTGTGTGCGTGCACATGCACACACACACACACACACACACACACACACACAGCAAAACCAACCAATGGATGACTTTGGACTAGTCATTATCTTTTAATCCAATTTGCATGCTGTTGGGATAATAATGATAGCTGATTCCTGAAAGTTACCTTGAGTTCTTGAAAAAGAGGAGAAGGAAAGGGAGAGAGAATGCAGTCCTCTTAATATAGATAGAGATGCAGTTATCATTCCATTTCAACAAACATTTTTGCATTTATATTCTACTAAAACTCTTGCATCTGCTTCATTGTTTGTATCCTTTAGTTGTGTGAAACTGTGCTCATAGGGCTATATTTTTTGAATCAATAAACCTCAAGTTGGCTAACTTCTAGAATAAAAACAAAATCCAGAACCCATTACTCCTGTGGGATTGAAATCTGGTAAATTGTGGCTGCTTCAGTGCTTCTGTGGTGCTGCACCACTGGGCTGCCAAGGACAGCTGCGGTGACATTTTTAACACTTCCTGAACCCTTTCTACAACAACAACAACAACAAAAAGGACAAATAGGGAAGCCAGCAGAAAGTTAGAACACATTGCCATTCTCACAGCTTTCTTCTTCTTCTTTTGCCCACCTGTGTCATCCAGTTTCTCTATTTAGGTAAAAAATATCTCTGAAACAATAACCCAGTTAGTCGTTGGTTGTCTTGTTACATATAGAAATAATTTCTATTTGAGTCAAAACTTTAGCTTATTTAGCTTAGTACTGTTGGTACTGACTAGGAATTATTCTTCAGAGTTTCATACATTTTTTTTCAGGCATGTCTTGAGATGCCATGTATCAAACTATTTTCCCCCTTAGAAAGCTTATGCTTTGTCACTGATGTATGGTACTTCACTACTGTGACAGGATGTCAAAGTAAGTTCGACAGTGAGTTCACCAAGTCTTCCAGTTAGTTACTTTTTTTTAATAATAAAGAAGATTCAGGTTGATATGATTTTTTTTTTATTTCATTTATAGGACATTTTGTGTAAAAAAAATTGCAAGCTGGAAATTCAGGCTTTTGTATCTACTGGTCTAATACCCCATTGTATTTCCTCAAAATACAAAATTCTTTCTGCATGGCTTACATTCTCTGAAGAAGGCAACACAGGGTGAGAGTTCCTCGAGAATAGTAATCTTAACCAGGTACATTCTAAGCTTTTGCAGAGGAATGGTATTTTTTTTTTCAATAGTTGGCTGGGGTTTTTGAAATCTCACTTTCCATTTGGTTTCCCCACTGTAATTCTCAAATATAAATGCAAAATCAAACAGCAATTGCTCAAAATAGACATTGAAAGTGCTATATTACAGTACAAAGTTATCAATTGTTAGATATTTTAAACTTGGGAACTGGGTCACAATTCCTTAAAGTATTTCTGAGTAATTCCTCAAAGTGTTTTTTTTTTTAAATAACACAAAGCTCCTCCCTCCTTCCCTCCCCCTTCTTCCCTCCCTCCTTCCCATTTTACATTTTCTTTGGCAGCCATTATCGTTCAGTGTTTGGAAAAATACAAGAGATTTGTTCATGTCATTGTTGGATAATTTATTATTTTGAGGGAGGGAGGGAATGAAACATTTTTTTCTGGTTCTTTGGTCCTTCAAGAGTCCATTTCAACATGTTTTTTAAATCTTCAAAGCCATTTGTACTGAATTAGCTATATCAAGTAAATATATATTTGGCACCTATTTTACTTCCAAGAAAAAGCTTAGCTAAAGAGACAAGTTAGACATTCATTAAATTGCAGTCGACTCTTAGATGACAAATTCCATGGGAAGGATGCAAAAAACAACAACTTGTAATTCACTGTTTGCTTACTTGCAATTGTAATTTGATGTTTACTTACTTGCAATGTTTCAGAAGTTTGTGATGCAATGATTGGAAATATTGAAACATGGGAGAAATATAAAGAAGACAAAAAAAAAAAAAAAAACCCACTGCACATTTATTGCTGAGAATGTATCCAATAATTAACCATTCCTTATGGAAATAAAACAAGGAACTGAAGTGTGGGGAGGAGAGAGGAAATACAGTATTATATGCAATTTCAGAAGATAGCAGTAAGATAGAAGATAGATAGGAATATTAAGACACTAATTTAGACTGGGAAATTAAAAACATCCTAAAGGAAGGCAACGACAAATCACTTTTGCACCAGTCTCTAGAAAACTATAATAAAATGTCTATGAAATCACCAGGAGTTGAATTCAGCTCAAAACAAACTTTCCTTTATATCTTTTGAACAAATTGAATATGCTTCTTTACCCTTATTGTTTATGCATACAGTGTCATGCTATTGAACTCCATCGACTTCTGGCATGAGCATATAAAGGAAGTTAAAAAATACCCTCAATTTTAATTTGTTCCATATTTAACCCTAAACCTAATCCTTACTAAAGCAACCTCATACACTTTGGTCTGAAAATTACTTGTTCTTACTGATCAGGACTTATTAGAATGGTCTTTCACAGTTGACTAATGGACCTAACTGGGCTTCAGAGGAAGGTTGGGGTTGTTACTGAAGTTTTGCAGCTTGGTTTGACTAAGACCTTTATCAGATCATGATTTTTTTCTACCAAAGGTCCCAGAACTACCCTTGGCTTACAAAGGAGCTAATAGAAATGAAGCAGGTAAAAAGATGCTTGAAGCACTGGAAGGTAATGAAATACAAATCTTACAAAACCCAAATTACAGCCAATATTTTGGCCTACGCCATGGTAGTAAAGGCAACAAATAAACCAAAATAGTAGTGTTTTTCTGCCTTTGTTGAATCTATAGACAAGACATCCAGCAACATTATTTTGGGCACCCGAGTCTTTATGAGTATGCCTGTTTCAGTTGTCATAATGAAGGACACGAACTGCACTGTTCTGTAAACCATAACTGGGCTTGAAACACAAGCAGGAAAAAAAAAAGTAATACTAAGATTGTCCTTAACATTATTAATTCTAATATAATTAGCTTTGGGGTCCAACTTCAGAACTGAATAATTAACTGATTATATGGTGAACAGTAAAAAATGTTCCTAAAATTAAAATAGGTTAAATTCAAACAATGCTACGCTAAAATATCTTATGACTGCTTACATAATCCAGTTTGCCTTCCTATGACATACTATGATTGTCATTCAGATGACTTTTATACTAAATTCTGAAAATAAATGTCTCATGTTAAAGGTTTAGCTTCCAAAATTCCAGTTTTTGTTCAGTAAACAAATGCACTTTCATTTATATGCTGTCATATTTGATCATAGTAGCTATAGCTAAGACTTTTTCATTTCCTGGTATTATTTAAGAACATCCCCAAATTCTGATAAATATTCTACAGTTAATCAAGTAGTGGCTATTTTGGATGATATATCATAAATATTATACTTTACTTAAGATCTTGTTAACTTTCAAAACTTTCCTTTTTTCTAAACAAATGTTAATAAAAATCTGTTTGAAATTAGATTTTGGATCAGGTGCTAAATTCACACCCCATATACTTTCACCCACAAGACTGTAATGTGATTGGAAAAGAAATATTGGTATCCAAGTTTTTTTTAAAAAATAAACAAGAACGGTAAATGTGGCAGAAACATTTTCAGCCAGGCATTAAACAAAACACTATTTCCAAAGTCAACTTATAATACTATTACAAAATAAAAAAATCTATATTAAAGGAAGTAATGTAAGTAAACATATAACATGTATTTATTTAAATATACATAACAATTTGACCCTAAATATATTAAGATCTCTTTCTGTGTGTTATGTGTAAGAACATTATCAATTATTTCTTTTTTACCTTGTCTCACTTCCAAATATTAATTCTTGCCTAGATATGCAGAGTTGCTTTATATCTGCTTCCTTGAGAGAAAGTATAAGATGTGGGCAATGAATTTTACTACTAGGGCATCATGTGACAATTATTTTTAATGAAATCTCTTATTCATCACATAAAGGTGAAGTAGGAAAACCTTCACCTACAAAAGGTGAAAAGATCATGAAAGCTGATGGCTGCATGGATAATAAATAAAATTGATGACTATATGGATAAATAAATATGTGTAATCTCTGCAGGCTCCTGGCAATGGCTTAGGTAATCCTAGACATTTCTTCAAATACTGTAGCCTATCTTTCTGGTAGTAATTAGCACCCAATAAATAACGCATCAAGAAGATTATTTCTTTCCAAATAAATAAATACATGTATAATTTGAGATGTTATCTTTCAGTTTTTGTGATATACACATATACATGTAGGTATCTACTACAAAAAAACAAGCGAATGGATGAAGGTGCAAAAGCTTATAGTCATTGCTGTTAAAAAAAAAAGAATGGTTTTAAAATTATCCCAAATATTAGCATTTGGTTTCATGGTGGTAGTTTGCCTGGTTGTTGTTGTTGTTGTTATTGTACCAAAATATCTTCGCCTATTTTTTCACAACACAACACAACAACTCTTGGTTGGGCCAAGAGAGAGTGACCAGCCAAAAAACGTAGTCAGGTTTTTATGCCCAAAGTGGGACTAGAACTCACTGTCTCCTGTTTCTAGGCTTTAATGTCCCTTTGTGATGTGTAAGTTGTTTTCTCCCTCTTTTCTTTCCTCCTCTGTGTAGTTATATCTTCTGCTTGTGCCACTGCCATCTAATTCATTTGTATATTTCTATTTTCTTTCTAAATGTAATTGTCTCTTTTATAACACATTACTTCTTCTCCTTTGCTATTCTGCTCAAATATACTTCTTTGTGTGTTAGAGGATTTCATTGAGCCTTTGGGAATGTGAAGGCTCTCTGGAGGGCCTTCCAGAAGTTATGGGAGGCCCATTTTTTGTCCTCCCTGAGCTTTTGCATGGAACCTGCACTTACTTGAGGTCCAAAATGGGCTGCGTGGGACTCCTGCGAGGGGATGGGTGGGTGGGTGGGACCAGCCAGTTGCCGGAACTACAGATTCTCCAAACCAGATGTAAAATTAACATCTGGTTTGCCTGAATCAATGCGAGCCAGTAGCAGCCCACCCCTGCATCTACCCACAAACATAAACAGTATACTATTGTATCTAGTACTGTGGTCTATTACTACAGCTTAACAACAATTTTTACATGGAACTTTTTCCATCTTACATGGAACTTTTTCCATCTTGATTATTAATTTAAGGTTTTGACTCTTAAAGATCAATGGCAGTACTTAGAGCCATTGAAAAAATAGTGGTGGTAGAGAGAGGCAATAATTCATAAACATATGCAGGACAGTTCTTTACCAAGTAAAAATTTCATCTACACTGGATCAGAATAAGAAATCAGAGAAATCTAAAAGAAGTCAGTCCTTCATTGGCTGCATAAATAAAGGGGTCCCTGCAAAGGTAATAAAAAGAATGAAATTGTACCGGCTTTTTCTGCGTATTACTCATACTCTTGGCAGAAGATCACACATTAAGGCCAAGGCCAATGAAACTTAATGACCCGTATACTATTCTCTATATTAATTTCTAAAACAATGACAGTGAAATAGATTATATTAAACATCAGGAGGAAATATTCAAGGTGACATAATGCACGTGGGACATCAGTGCATAATGTTTCTTCCTCTGCTTTGGATTAAGTTAGATGTACATGCTGCAAGTGTTATAAAGATTTACCAACAAATCCCTTTTGTGCTTCTAGAACTATAATGAATAAAAGGAAATAAGGCCTTTGGAAGGCATCTTTATATAATATTTATTAATAGTAAAATATGTTATACATAGAAAAAGATCCTATTACCCATTCATGAAATATCTAAACACAGTATCTAAACTTTTTTTCACAAAAACAAGTAACAATGATTTTATTTAGCATTATTTATTGAACAACCCCGATGCAGCCCTCAATGAAATTGAGTTTGACACTCCTAGTCTAGTTTAAAGAAAAGGAGGACTTGAGATGAAATGATAGCAGTGTTCTAATATCTCAGGGCTGCCACAAAGAAGAGTAAGTCAAGTGATTCTCCAAAGCACCTGAGGGCAGGACAAGAAGCAATGGGTTGAAACTAATCAAGGAGAGAAACAACCTAGAACTAAGGAGAAATTTCCTGTCAGAACAATTAATCAGTGCAACAATTTGCCTCCAGAAGTTGTGAATGCTCGAACACTGGAAGTTTTTTTAAAAGATGTTGGATAACCATTTGTCTGAAATGGTATAGGGTTTCCTGTCTAAGCAGAGGGTGGACTAAGAAATCCAAGGTCCCCTCCAGGGGGACCTGTTATTCTATTATTCCATTAGAATCAGCATGCAAACAGCATTATAAAACAATTCCAGCAGCTGAAAAAAATACACTTTGGCACATTTTTCAGAAGGTCACTTCAGATTTTTTTCTCTCTAATCAAAAGCATGCTATAACTTCAGACCTATAGGGAATGTCTGTGTATACTCATCCAGAATACTGTGATACAGAAATTTGATATCCAAAATCAGGGAGATCTATTTTAGTAATCCCAAAGCCCCTGCACAGTGAACTCAGTCTAGCCTTTTGGTGAGATGAGATACTGAAAAGGGACTCAAAGAATGGTTGAAAATCAGTTGGTTTACACAGAATGAGTGGTCAATCAATCTATTGAAGTCAAAAAAGCACTGTTAGTTTTGCTAAAAAATAAAATAAAAACCAAAGCATATGCTTGAAGACGGAGTACGTTTTTGTTACATATGTGTATGTGTATGTATGAGAGAGAGAGAGAGAGAGAGAGAGAGAGAGAGATGCATATTGGTGTTTGTGGGGATGTGTGTACACAGTGCAAACTAGCAGATTACAGATTCATAGACAGAGAAAGAGAGACATGCATGTGTAATCTGGCATATTTGCACTAGTTATAACTTCAAAACATTTTTAGATACAGCACATTGTGGTATTTAAATGAGGCTTGTATTATGGTGGGAAGATCCAGTTTCTATAAGATGTAGTTTTGCTATTGAATCAGCTGAAGTTCTGGAAGCTACTTTAGGCAGATGTCTAAAAGCATTAGGGCTAATATAGAACCCCAAGGAACTGAATGAGCTTAGCAATAGTGATTTTTTTCACTAAAGTAAGAGCTATAACTCTGTAGTAAGAGCTAAAATGTTTGCCAATAACCCCAAAAGGATACCAGGATCAGAGAGAGTCAGGAATATTCTCGTTTGTGGCACATCTCTTAGAAATGCAGGTGTGCATATTGGCTTCTATATTGCTCTAATTTTGTGTTGCTGCATACAATTGGTAGCCCCAGATGGGAACAGAGAATCTCATCAGCATCAGAGGCATCCATCAGGTTTAAAAAGGAGAGTTATCCATCAGGTTTAAAGAAGAGAGTTATCAAACAATGGTGAAGTACATCTGCCTCTACTTCACACATGATTCCCCCAAGAGGAATGAGGCAGAATGGTACAATTGCCTTCAGTTATGTGATTCATAAATGAAGCACTACTGAACCTGGCATAAATTTGCAGAGCAAACTTCAAATAATATTCCAAGTTTACTCTGGAAAGTCAAGAGAGGATGTGTGATTGACAGTGGAAATATGTATTTTTTTGTATCCTTGACTCCTCTTGTCATTCACTGAATAAGAAAGCCCTTCCTCAAATCAATGCCATTGACACTTACAAAATGTGCCAGCATCAATTTGTCAGAAAACTGTCTCCAACATGTCTTTCACCAATTGTCGTCCGACAGATGGTTGGTGTTTTGACGAGCAACGGAGAAGGTGGAGAAAAAAGTGGGCTGTGGGAAACTGGAGAAATCACAGCTATTTCTACATGGATTTACCTTTATCACTAAAATGAACATGAGAGACTTTTTTTTTCTCCCTAGGAAGCAAGTCAAAGGAAAAGAATTAAGGACATTGTCTAAAACAGAAGGAATGTGATTTCAGGTATCTTTAGACTGCATGCAGCTTTTCTTCTACGTGCTGTCCCTGTAGGATGAAAACTAATAACAATGAATTCTACTGAAGGTATATAGGACGGGTGCAAAATAAAATACAGGATTGATTTGTGGAGTGACAGCCCGGACCCAAAATAGGATGTAAAACATTCACATATTCTCTCATATATAAGAATACTTTCTAGAAGATTCATTAAAACAGGATGTTCCAAATCTCCTTCTAGGTACATCATAATTTGTGTTCTATAGCCACCAAAGCAATAGTAGGCACGCCCACAAATGCACACACAGAGTCAAACATTAGAAAGATGGGCAGACAACTTCTGCTACAAACGCCATTTCCTCTGAACATGTGTGTACCATTTACACATGTTCAAAAGGATGGTGCTGGCTTTGCAATGCTCTACCCACCCTTTCCTGTGAATTTCCAAAGTCTCCCTCTTTAAATTGAATCAGAGCTCTTGACTTTTTGCCCATTGGCTTCATTGGTTTTTGAATAGGCTATAAAGAGCTTCACCAGGGTGGGAACAGAGAAAAATTAAATATCTTTAATTTTTATAAAATATATTTATATTGAGGTCTATTTACCATGAAGTTTCTATGTTTTTATTTCTGTTTTTCCGTCTTATTAGAAAGGCTGGCTTGATGGCAAATTATCCACCCTTTTATGATCCATAGGTACAATGATTACAGGAGAACACCACATATGTCCTCAAAGAACCATTTTATGGCCCCTAAAACAGCCATATCAGCTTTAGAGCATCCCCAAAACAGCTACTCTATCTATCTATCTATCTATCTATCTATCTATCTATCTATCTATCTATCATTTGGAATTTGGGGTTGAAGGCTGAAATGAATACTTTCTGATATGTAAAAACTTGAGGCATCCATTTCGCTTCTTACAGCTCTCTAAAATCAAGAGTATTCCTATCTTTGAAGAGCTGAAGATAGTAAAATGGTGCCATAGGTTTTTGCAAGAGTCAAGTTTTTTCCAATCCCAGGCTTCTTAAAAATCTAACAACAACAACAGTAAGTTATTGCCTACTCTGGTGACATCCTGACATCAGCAGCTGCACCTCTTGTTCTCTCTGGAAACTAAATTTTAAAATGTGACCTCTGGCTGTAAACAAGTTCACATCAAGATTAATGTTTTTATATATGCAGAATTGTTAGTGGGAGACTGGGAGGTCAAAGACCTACAAAATATCAGAGCTAACAGTTGCCTAAGTTAATGTAAACTGGACACTTTTATGATTCTAAAGATGCATAAAAGATGTAATTCTGTCTCAGAAAAGAGCTCAGCTCATAAAGGCATTTTTGTCATATAATTTTAATACATTTGTAAACTACTTATTGTGGGGAACACTTGCCCCCGAAGAATGAAATAGGTTGGAGAATATTAAAAAGGCAGGATGGAATATTTTCCCTAAAGGAGAAATGGAAAAAAAATCTTAAAGGAGGCAGAAACCAACACCAGTCTCCCCACCCCTCAAGCAGAAACTGAGGAGGCCAGCTTTTAAAAAATGCAGATTTGGTAATCCATTTAGAAAGACTGGGTCAAACAGGAAACTCCAAATAAGCAATTAGGCAAGCCAAAGGGTTGAGAGGTTTAGCTCAGAGAAGCACCTAGAATTTGCATTTCCCCTTTTGCCTATAGAGCCATCCATGACCCTATAGGAATCTGACAACATCCAACAGAATATTAAAGGACATATTCTTGCATAGAAACAGGAAGCTCAAATACAAAGCCCAAAAAAGGTATAAAAACCCACCCACTTTCACCTCCATTTTGTTAGCTGCAACTGAACCACAAACCCTAGTTGTTCTGTTCATCAATGAACAATCTTTCTTTCCAATCAGCCTCCACCCTTCATTTTATTTCCAGCATCTTTCTCCCAGCTCTGAACTGAACCAGGTGGATTTCCCTTCCAACATTATCATTTTAATTAGGAAGGGTCCTTATGAGCTTTATGTCAGAAGTAAAAAAAAAAAAAAGAAAAAAATGAAGATAGGACAGCACTTATCAAATTTCAATCAGCTGTGCCACTAAATATTGAGAATTTGGGGTAATGATGAGAGACCCTCCCAGAAATCAGAAGACAGGTCTCCATTAAGTATAAAAGCCAGCCAGGTGGTTTTGGATGAGTTATTCTTTTTCAGCCCACCCTACCTCCCAGGGTTATTGTGGGGATAATAGGAAGCAGCAGCATTTGCTTCCTTGAATTGTATATAAAACAGAACAAAAAATCTTTAAAAGTGAAGCAAATTTGAATGGAAACTTGGAATCTGCAAATGAATAGAATAGGAGAGGAGAGGAGAGGAGAGGAGAGGAGAGGAGAGAAGAGAAGAGAAGAGAAGAGAAGAGAAGAGAAGAGAAGAGAAGAGAAGAGAAGAGAAGAGAAGAGAA
>NW_020769323.1:14369712-14415949 GCF_900518735.1 Pseudonaja textilis
CTAGGAATCCCTCAAAAAGGTTGTGATGTGAATTGCGGCCCATTGTTGGACACTAGGACATCCGGTAGGCCATGGGTAGAAAATAGTCTCTGGAGTGCTCTTATGGTGGCCTCAGTAGTGGTTGACTTCATAATGATTACTTCCAACCACTTAAAGTACACATCCACCACCATTAGAAATGTTTGTCCTTGGCAGGGTCCAGCAAAGTTAATGTGTACCCAGGCCCAACGGGATGTGGGTGTTTCCTATTTCACGGGGGTCGCTGGTGGGGGTGCAGCTAGGGTTTCTTGACATGGTGTGCTGGCAGTGACCCAGGCCTCAACCTCCTTGTCTAGCCCTGGCCATCACACATAGCTCCTGGTGAGGGCTTTCATGTGGACAATCCCCGGCTACCCTTCATGCAGCAATGCCAGTCCCTAGTCCTTAGCAGTGGTGGAATGATCACTCTCTCCCCCCACAACAGGCAACCTTTGATTACTGATAGTTCAGTTTGTCTGTTTTTAAATGGCTTAACTTCATCACCATCTATGGTTTCCAGCCATCCCCTCCACACCCAGTTTAAAATCTGTGCCATGTTTTTGCACTTAGCCGTAAGTCTTGTGATCTCCATCAACATCATCAGTCTGGTCCAGAGGCTTTCCACTAGGAACACAGAAGTGGATGGTACTGGTTCTTCGGGGAGGTCGGGGAGGGGGCAGTGGCTCAGGGCAGTAGCATTGGAAATGTCTTTCCCTAGTTTGTGGATTAGACGGTAACTGTAAGTAGCCAGAAATATGGTCCATCTTAACATCCTGGGTAAGAGGATGTTTGGTGTGGGTTTGTCCCTGGCGAGGATGCCCAGCAAGGGTTTGTGGTCGGTAATCAAGTCGAATTGCCTTTTGTAGAGGTATTCATGGAAGCGTGTGATGCCAGCAACAGCGGCAAGGGCTTCCTTGTTGATTTGACTGTAGTTCTGCTGTGGTTTGGACAGAGTTTTAGAATAATATGCAATGGGGCTTCTCTCCCGTTTGGTAGTTTGTGGCTGAGAACTGCCCCGATTCCATAGGGGGAGGCATTGCACGTTAGTGTTAGGGGCACTGTTTCACTGTATTGAATGAGGACACGGCTGAATGTCAAAATGCTTTTAATTTTTTTAAAAGCGTCAGCTTCACATTGTCCCCAGGTCCAGTTAGTCATCTTGTCTAGCAGTCTATGGAGCGGTTCTGCAATGGTTGCCTTCTGTGGAAGAAAGATATTGTAGAAGTTGAGCAACCTCAGAAATGCTTGCAGTTCTGCTTTACTTTGGGGGGTGGGGGCTTTCTGTATTGTTTGTAGCTTGCTGCTTGTGGGTTATATGCCTGACATGTCAATAAGGAAACCCAGGTCATCTTCCCAGTGTGGGGGGTGGTCTTGGTGGTGTGGATACCAGTGAGGTGGATCTGGAGAGGTTTGAACCACTCTCTCCCCAATAGACTTTGCAGGTCCCAGTCCACTATGGTGAGTGGTAGGGTCTCTTGGAAGTGGCCATATTCAATCTGGATTGGTTTCCTGCCCAGGACGAGGATGCAGTAGCCTTGGTAGTCTTTTAAGATGATCTTATGTGGCTCCAACTGATTGCACCATATGCTGGGTTGTAGTTTCTTAAGGGTGTCCCACAATATCATGGAGATGTATGATCCCCAAGTCTACCTCCATCTGACATGGATTGCCTTTGATGCTCACTTTGGCCATAATTTTGTTGGCCTCATAGGCATCTGTTCACCTCACCTGGGGTTGAGTATAGCCAACCAAGGTGAAGTGCGCTTCTTCTCTGATGTTGTCTCTCTTTTTGAATTTCCCACCATGATTCTTCTGGCTTTCCCTTTGGTGGCCATATTGTCTGGTGGGGAAGGACGTTCTCCTGTTTTGCCTGCTGGTCAGTTAGATGGCTCAGCATACCTCTGCAAGGTGTCCCTTGGAGTCACAATGCCCACATATAGTGTCTTTGAAGTGACACACTGATCGGTGGTGATTTCCTCCTCAACCTCCACATGGCTTGGTACCTTGTTTCCCCACTGGCTTACTGGATTTTACTTGGTGGATATCCTTGACTTCGTCACTGGCCTCAGAGTTTGAGGTGTCTTGGGTTGTGCGGCAATCAACCTGGGTGGCAGGCACCTTCCCGGTCCCCTTGATTCATGCAGTGGAGCTGTTGGAGGATTCCACAGCTCGGGCCTCGTAGATGGCTTCCTTTAATGAGACGTCCTCTAGAGCTAACAATTGCTTTTGTAAGGTCAGGTCTCTCATTCCAAGGATGAACCAGTCCTGGATCATGTTCTCAGTGTTGGGGAACTTACAGTTCTTTGATAGCTTCCGAAGCACAGACATGAATGTATTTATCATCTCCCCTTCTCTCTGGCTCCACGTATAGAATTCATGGTGGTTGGCCAGGTAGGATGGGGATGGATCAAAATGTTCATTCAAGGTTCACTGGAGCTTGTCCCAGGATACACTGTTCAGTTCGTTGGCCACGAGGGCATCCACCATCTCATAAAGTTCCGTGTCACAGTATGTTAGGAACAGGGCACTCTTCTTTGCATCAGGGGTGGCCTGGAGTCCATTGACTTCCAGGTGAAGGTTGAATCGGCCCATGTAGAAGGCCCATTTTTCCTTGGCCAGATTGTAGGAGATTGATATAGGGCAGTGTGCCATATTGGTCAGTAGGGTCACGTTCATTGTGGTGGCTGACAAAATGGTGTCCAATTCCCATGAAGTTGTCCTTTGTTCTCTCCTCAGCTCAGGATCCCATCTTCATCACCAGTGTTAAGTGGGTGCACAGAGAGAAGAGGTAGGACACGGCAGGAGGAGGTAAACCTTTTATTTCTCAGTTAGGTAAAAGCTGCTCAGCCTCAGCTGGCACCAGCTTATATAGCCGGCACTGTCCAACACTTCAGCAACTGACAGAACTTTATTTCTCGCACCAGTGGCTGGTCCAATTGTCCAACACATGGCTTCAAAAATACTTTAATTCTAAGCTCTGCTTGCACAGTTCTTAAACAACAGCCAATTATAATTTGTTTAGATTTGTTCTGGAAATAATCAATTCATAAGATAATACTGGCCATGAGCTACTGGTGTTTAGCTTGGTTACTAATTAAAAACTAATAAAACAGGCATGGTGTCTACATACCACCTGGCCGCCAACACATCCTTGAATACTACACTTGAATTCACAGCTCTGTGAACATAGAAATATATTTGTACAATACATATAAGATATTACAACATATATATTGATGATTCACTACTCTGCCACCTATCATAGTTGCCAGGATTCAATAAATATTTCAATTTATGCATGTAGAATTCTGGCAATCTGAAGGATTGTTGAGCATCAACAAACTAGAATGTATGGCTGACTGGCCTATTTGGTGTTACAGATCTACAATACAGGTAGTCCTTGTTTAGTGACCTTGATTGGGGCCAGTAACTTGGTCATTAACTGAAGCCATGACTGTGCTTACGAGCTTACTTTCCCTTGCTTTACAAATCTGTGGCAGTTATACATGTGAGTATTGGTTGTACAGTTACCTTTTCATCACCATTGTAACTATGAACAGTTGCTAAATAACACAGTCACTAAAGGAGGATTACTGTACCTGCATGTAACTTTTGATTGGCAGGAAGGCACATTTCTAAATAAAATATAGTTAAGCATATAATGTTTAAACATACAATGTGAAAAGTGAGTGAATAAATGTTATTCTTTTCCACACATTCCTCCATGTTCACCATCCCCTACCCCTACCCCTGGTTTCACACCACTTTGTCATGGCCCTAAATTGTTCACATGTACATTCCTCTTATTCTGAACAGAGGCTCGGAGAATGACAAGACTCAGCTTTCAAGTGGCTAAATTCATTTGAAAAGCATAAGTGGTAAAGAAGATTCGGTTACTGATGATTCTGAAAGGCTTAAACTGCTGGACTGCTTTTAACATTCTAACTTTAATGGGGATAAAGAAGGGAAGGGATCATGGACAATTAGGGAATGATGGAAGTTATGTCAATGGAGCTGCTGGAGTAGACATTTAAAAGGTCTCAAAAGTGGCGGTTGGTGGACAGAAGCTCTTGGTTGCATGGTTATCTAATAAATTTCATAATGTCTTCTGAGAAGCAATAAAGGGCTCATAAACTACAGGAGGCATTTGACAACTGCTTTTACAACAGAGATCACTGCAAATGAGACCTAATTGAATAAAAGCCACACCTTCTGCCAGTTGTTAAAAGGAAAAATACTGAACTAGGTGGCTCAATTACATTAGGAGGAAGCTTGTCTTACACAGGATAACATAATTTGCTTCCAGCAATGTCATGTTGGGCATTGGGAAGAATTTATAAATGAAGGCTGGGATTTCCTGAAAGGCAAAGTAAAAAAAAAAAAAAATCAGTGTCAGTCACTGTGCACCAAGGAGCAAATTTCTATTAGAATTGTCTTGGGTAACAACAGGTCTCAGGCTGACATTGCATTATGAGGCTTGTTCCAGCCTTAGGTCCACTTCCCCTTAAGTTCTCAAAGCAGAGGGATACAACTGTTACATTATGTCATGCCTTCATACGCAGGGCTTTAAATTGCTTCCACCCAATCCATTCCACCCCATTCATTCAGAGAATGAAGGGAACTTTCTCTAGCTTTCACAGTGTAAGGTATTTTTAGTTACATAGGAGGTACCATATTAGCAGTTTCATCAGCAGTAAAATATGGTCTGCAGTATTCTGATTTTGGTAAATATTGACACATTCCTCATCTGAATATCCTTTCACTTTTTCTCTAAGTGCTAGTCTATAGTGTGTTTCTTGACTGGCTGCTTCCTTTACTCTTAATAGTTGATCATATAGACCTCCCTTTCTGCAAACCTCTGTATGAGTGCTCCCCTGGTGCTCTCTGAACTTGGCTGTTTTTTTGCAGATGTTTTATTATCCAAACTAGGTAGCATCATCAGTGTATTAAAGTTCATGAGTTTATTTTCTCAGAGATAGTTTGAACCCCATAGAATAAGGTGTTTGATGATTCCCAATATGCCAAAAGTTTGGTGAAGACCATGAAATTTATGTCTTTTTTTTCCTTACATGAAAAATCTGTTGCCCTTTAACCTATAGGATTTTCAATATTGGATTAAAGCTAACTGAATGAGTGATTCAGTGTTTATTTTTAAGTACAAATAATGTTGATATGCATTTTGGGTCTATTATTTAGCAGCTTGAATATTTTGTGAAACATTAATAAAGGTAAATTTTAGGATTTCTTTTTCCAGCTTGAATTTGTCTGCTAGGCTTTTATAGATGAGGGGGAAGTCTCATTTAGTTATTAAATTATTAGTCATAGAAAAGTGGCATGCAGAGACATTACAGCAAACTGATTGTTTCCTATTTCATGACCTTAATTAAATTAGCATTAGCAATGAAAGAACAACCTATTTTAGTTTATCATCTCCTTCTGAATATGAACAGCTTACTGTCAAATGAATCTTGAGATAAACCTCAATTAGCAAAGGGGTTTATTCCTCTGCTTACAATGGAGCTTTGTACATAACATATGTGAATAGAAAATGTCTGTTGGCTTAACAGCCAATGCACATGTTTTGCATTTATAGCTCTTCGGGTAAAATCTATGATGAATTAACTGGCTGTTTAATTTTAGATTCTGGATAATTGTTGGGTGGTGGCTCAAAAATCAAAGATGTTAGCTGCAATGTCATTTTAGCCCTATTTTTTATGTGTGCCACATGCACAACATAGAAAAGGGAGATGGGGCTTTATTTGTAATGTTATGTTGTCTGTCTTGACTCCCCACTTGCCTCTTACACATCAACTCAATTCTAATAGCTAAGTGGAGAATTTCTTCCTGAAAAGGAACAAATGATCTAGAAATTCTCCATTGCACAGTTGCATTGTATTCTATACAATCATTTGTTCATTTCTGAATCTTGTGTTTTGTGTGTTTGTATATATGTGTCTGTGTGTGTGATTTATCTTTTAAAGGTAACTAAATTCTATTTGAAAGATATAGGGTTGAGACATTATTTTGCTTACTAGTTTATGTCCAACACCCAACTGGAAGAATAATGGTGATGAATGAAACATTTTCCCTTTTTTCTTTTTTACTTAGTCTGTAATCACAAATTCTCAGATCTGTTGTTGTACATACAATTGTTTTTTAAAGAGCTGTTTCTCATCTGCTATTGCCCAGAACTGTATGCCTCCATCCTTCATTGGGTTAGAATCATAAAGATTTGTGAAAGGAAAGACTACACTGAATCCATAGTGTAATTCTTCTGGGTTATATATATATATATATATAAAACAAACTCCTAGGGAGAAGAAAATGAGTGGCTTAAAAATGAATGGAATCTGTTATAACAGGATTCACAGAGCATACCTGTATTTTTATTTCAGCACACAGCTAGTCTAAACAGGGTTACTTTATTGTTCAACAGCCACCATACTTGCAATTGACTTCACACAATTTCATTTCTGATTTGCCTTTTGTGGTTGAGTATATTTTCTCAGGATTTTTAGGTTTGAGTATTTGTACTGTTATGAATAAAAAAATAAATGTTCTCCGTTAGAATATCACTAGTTAAAACTATTATAAAACAATGCAAAAAACAATCAAAAGTGTACATAGAAAAACCATATAATAGATATAAGAAAAATTAAGATGAGTCATAAGGAGAACACTAAATACAGCATACAATGACATTAAAGTAATAGCAAAGTACTGACAATGTGAAATGACAAAAAGGGGTTTGAAATACTTGAAAAAAAGTGAAAAAAATATCCTGGCACTGCAAAGTTGTGGGTGACCAAAGAGCATCCTTGGAGAATGAATAGTCCAAAAATGGCATGTCATTTCCCCAAGGAGTTTTTTTTTTTTTTAGCAACAGTGGTGAATATCTGTAGTTCAGGTGTAGGATGAGGATGAAGATTTTGTTCTCCAAGTTTGTGGATTGATTTCCAAATGTTTCATTACCAGACTAGTAACATCTTCAGTGGCATTTAGTGGATGTCAGTGCCAGTTTTTTTCTGTTTATAAGGGCTTTAGGTGTGGGTATGTCAAGTGTATTTTGTGATGGGTCACTGATGACTCACCCCTCATCCCTCACAAGACCTTCACTTGACACACCCATACCTGAAACCCTTATAAACAGAAGAACACTGATACCCCCTAAATTCTGCTGAAGATATTACCTAGCCTGGTAGTTAAATGTTTGGAAATCAACCCACAAGCTCAGAGAACGAACCTTTACCTCAGCTCTTTTTAGATTCTCAAACCAACCTGTCACATTGGACAAGGATTTTTTTTTTTTCAAGAGCATTTTCACGCATTCCCAAAGTGAGCTACTTCTGGTGACTTTTGTATATGTATGTGGAAATTCATTACAAAAAAATGTTTGGCTAAATAATGTTTCCAGATTTCCAAAATATTTATGTTGATTATGACACACTGCAGCACTGACTACTGGGAGGTCACTTTTGCTGTTTCCAGAGTAGAGCGTGTCCTATTCGTCCATTTTCTCTGCAAGCAATGCAGTTTCCTTTGTTTTCAGTCATATTTATATGGAGTCAAACTTAATTTGTACCATAATGATGGCTTTTTTTTCATTGAATAATCTGTGATTGTCAAGGAGCAGAGAGAAGAAGGAGGTGGGAAGGAAAGGGGGAGGAAGAAAACTTATAGCCTAAATATTTCTGCATTGCTGCCCTACTACATTTACACCCTGTAGGTGATATTAGATTGAAATTTTTTGGGATGTTCCCAAAGAGATATTTCCATACCAACTTAACCATTTCATGTTCTATTATGGAAGGACACTAGGCTAAATTACAAGATTATAGTAAATACTGTTAAAGTAATATTTATAAAGAGATTATCGAGATATGTATGGAGTGGTTTTAGTATTTGAAATGCATAATGCAATATAGGCAGATAATATGTATGTAAAATATGTGATTTATCATACTGAATGCAGCATTTTGTATAACAGATCTATAATGTGCCTTGCAAAATTTGTCAGAGCTCAAATAAATACAGAAAAGTGTTCCAACAGAATATGGCTTTTTATAATTTCAGTCTCAATGTTAAAGAGAATAAATATCAGACTCTTCACTACAAACAAGATTTCTATTATAATTGTTGTAGATTCTTGTTTCTTGGGAAAAGTTAGGAAAACTTAGCAGCTTTCCCTGCTAAGATTTTGTGTTTTATTTTTGTTTTTTAAAAAATAAATAAAATTAAAATAATATTTTTCCTTTATTTGTTCCAGTGATCTCATAGCATCATTTACATGTAGCTTTGGCAATTCTTGATTATTAAAGAAACATGCAAAATGATTGATCATATCTGCTTTCTATTTCCAGAGCTTTATATCATATCTTCAATGAATACCATACAATCTCTCAACAAATATATATATATATATAGCACTGAATAAATTGGAGTCCTGAAAAAAGTATATTTTTAATATTTTTTATTGTTTTTGTTTTTCTGTCTTGTACAACTGAAACAATGGGCCAAGTATGTGATAAAAGAGAGAGGAAATATGTGGAAGAGACCTTCATTCTGCATTGGATAGACAATGCCTAAAATGATATCATCAATCTATATCATCTATATTTAGGTCTGTCTGTCTGTCTGTCTGTCTGTCTCTCTCTCTCTCTCTCTCTCTCTCTGTGTGTGTGTGTGTATGCATCTCTCTCTGTGTATGTGCAACATGATCTCATGATCTAAAAAAATCTGAAATATAATGTAAACATAAAGTCACCAAGCAGTATTGGGACTATATGTTATCTTTCCAGAAGTCCATGGTGATCTTCCTTCATGCTTAAAACTGCTGAAAAGCAGTAAAAATTCCAAAGTTCACATACAGTCATTTGGTTGAGTTTAGGTAAGGATATTTAAAATCACATGATCAATCACTGCTAGGGAGGTCACAATCTCACAAGAGGATCTTGCTATTTTCTATTCAATCTATCCACAGGATCTTGCTACTTTCATTAAAGAGGGATGTATGTGAGATTAGCAACATAGGTAACGTATGTCAAAAAGGATCAGAATCTGTATCATGATGCCACAAGGCTGATTTCATCAGTTTCATCTTCTCCCCCATGCTTACCTTCCAATCTAATGCTGTTGAACTTTATTATTATTTTGTATTGATTTATTTTCAAATTTACACAGCTCTATTTACATTGTTAACAGTATTGTGTCATCAATATTACATTTATTTACATTTATCTCTATACATTAAACCTTATTCCTATGTTCTATCCACTTATACCATCTATCCCATACTGCATAATCCGATTCCTCCTTGCCTTTTAGTTCTATTGTAAGTTTGTTCATCTCGGCACATTCTAGTATTTTTTGTATTAACACCTCTTCAGACGGTATGTTTTCTAATTTCCAACCCTGCGAAAAAGCTATCCTTGCTGCTGTTATTATGTGCAATATGATGTATTGGATTTCTTTGCTAAATTTCCCTTTGAGTATTCCCAAAAAGAATAGTTTGGGTTTAAATTCTATTTGATGTTCTGTTATTTCCTGTAACCATCTTTGTACTTTACCCAAAATTTTCTGGCTAATGCTGTTGAACTTTAGCTGAGCCTTTTTATCCTTGTCTGTCAGGTGAACTGGGCTTGTAGGTTTAGATTCTAAGTCAATGTGTCATAAAAAACCAATAAACAGATTAATGCAGCCCCATTCTATGTACCTGGAAAGTTCATATGTGAAATAGAGATAGGGGGTTGTAACCAATCTTGAGTATAATCATTTGATGCATAAAATGAATTATATGGTTGCATTGTAATCGCTCTTAATACAAATAAGATACAAAATTTTATGCATGCATACCTTGTCTGTATGCACATGAACACATGCATATATAAAATATGGAGAGAGAGAAAGAGAGAGAGAGAGAGAGAGAGAGAGACTTTATTTTTCATTTTTCTTCCAAATCAAATTACCCTTTTGCGGGGGAAAGTGGGAGCTCAGAAAATGAATTATTCTCTACATGAAACAGCATACTTTTAATTATAGCTATCCTAATTTAAGGATAAACCTGGATGACTGCTTTACATATCTTTTCTCTAAGGGCAAAAAAGTAGAAGTAAATACTGATATTTAGTTTTCTGTTAGAAAAATGAACTCTAGTGTATGTATTAAGATTACATTTCTTTCTGAAAAATAAAGTATATCCCCAATTTTTTTAAAACCAACCTTTATATCAAGGATTAAGCTTTCATTAAACTAGTGTTCATTTTTTTAAAAATGACAGCTTATACTTTTCCTCTAAACAGTTCAAGTCACTCATCCACACACACCCCTCCCAATAGTAATCCCCTTGTTTGGTGGTTTAGTCTGACCTATTAAGCACTACTTCATACTAGTTTTATTTATGTAGCATATTCATAATATGTCCTTACAATGCATGCTTGCGTGGCAATTTCCTACCTTTATATTCCTATCTTTTACTTTTATATCACTCTTAGTGTTTGTTATAAAAGCTTTGAGAGATAGAGCCAGTGGTGGGATTCAAAAATTTTTAGTACCTGTTCTGTGGGCTTGGTGGGTGTGGTGTGGCTTGGTGAGCATGGTGTGGCTTGGTGGGCATGACAGGGGAAGGATTCTGTAAAATCTCCATTCCCACCCCATTTCATGGGAAGGATGCTGCAATATCCCATTCCCTCCTCTACCCACTAACCTGTTTCCAGCTCCGTTCTCCTGTGCAGGGCAACAAAAGAAGACCCAGCCAATCAGCTCAGACTCAGGAGGCAGAATATAGATGGGGGCAGGACCAGTCAGAGGTAGTATTGGCTGATTCTCCAAACTATTCAAAATTTCTGCTACCAGTTCTGGTCAGAATGTGCTGAATACCACCTCTGGATATAGCAGTGATCAAAATTTATAAGTCCACATAAGTTGAAAATAACCAATATTTTTTTTAAATAGAAAGGAGTGGATAGATTCTCACAGGTAATAACTTGCTTAATGGAGGAAAATCAGAACTAAGGTCTTCCCCACAGTATTGTTCAATGTCAAAAGTACTTGTTTGTGATGCCCACTTGAAGAATTCATTAGTAATGGGACAGGAAATCTTGATATATATCTTCATGAAAATTAAATCAATTTGCACATCAAGCCAATACACCAATGATTTCTGTCATATAGTTCTCCATTTAAAAAAAGTCATTAAAAAATTAAGCAATATTGCAAAATGAATATTTGGAAGGGAAAAGTCTTGTTTTTAAGATAGATAAAGATGATAGATTTAAAAATGATACTTATCTGAATTGGGGGAGAAACTTTATATTCTTTGAGATGTTGTTGTAAACCAAAAGATTATTGGAGGGAAGGAGTTATCTGATTGCTGATGTCCTTGTTAAAAAAATCTATTTGAAAAACAATATTGAAGATTAGTTATGGAAGTTGCTTGACAGCTGAATTTTAATGTTTCATAATGTTATATTCAAGCACTTTCTGTCCTGCCTGATCCCCTCATGCCAATTCAGTAATTTTTCTGGAGGGTTTTTTTTCTCTCCCTATTTTAATTCTACTTTTTTTTTCTTGCTAGAAAGTACCCATAGCAAACTGACATTACATTAAAATGACACCTGCATGCTGACATCATGATGTCACTTTATGTATTTGTCTTCCAACATCTGACACAAGTATGCAAATTATGGTTATTGTATCAAGAAATACATGATGTGGTGTCAATTACCAGCTTGGATGGCTTTAAAAAGTTATATTGATTCATGGAAGTCAGGGGAGGTCAATGACTACTACCTTGGTGGCACTGTGCCTGCCTCTAAATATCTTCTGCTTGGGCTTCCCTATGTGCTTAGTTGACCAATGTGAGAACAAAGTACTGGATGAACAAGAGTGATTGGCATATGAAACTATTTTCTCAAACGGTTTCTTATTTCATAAATAAAAATTATTAAAAAATTTTTTTTATTAATTTTATGTATCCTTGAAAACAAGACCTCTTTATCACTGCCCCCATCAACACCCCACAAAGCCTATCCCCACATGTACTACATCCTACCAGAAAAAGAAATCAGAGCATGTGTTTTGTGCCTATGTATTTGGGGAAAAAAGCAGATCAAAGTGACCTGAGATTTGGACGCTTTTAGGCATAAAGTAGGCAAAAAAGAAACCAGAGCAAATTTTTAATTTTATCTGCATCCTATTGCCTCCTTCAATCACTAGATAGTAATGTGTTGATAAGCCAGGGCCATTGGATTAGCATCTCCATCAAAGGCTTTGCATTCCATCTCCAACAAACGGCCTTGACAAATATTCTAATGTCAGCAGTGCAATGGAGGGGAGAAGCAAACTGTGGTGTCTTAAAGATAAGTGTACAATGTAGTTAACTTTCCAGTTAGCATAGGGAGATAACAATAGAATGCATATAACAAAAACAGCCAGCTAGCCTTATCCCTTAAGTATAAAAATGTATATGTAAATGATTTTCGTTTGTTACAGACACATTAACTGCAGTGATAAAAAATAAATGTGTAGTTTTATGTAGCATATGTAACATTTAGCTCCATTACCATTTCTAAGGTTCAGCAAAGCTAGCCGTGAAATTGCATGGATTCTAAGATCTGAAAGCTACCAAGCAACAACAAAAAATGCTAAAATATTCAAAAGAGTATTGCTGCTTTAAGCCTTACCCACAATGGTTTTCACTGTACAAAAATCAGTTCGATGTTTTAAAAGTGTAGCCTCTTTGCATAAACAATTGCCTCTTACTCTAAATCTAAGCCTTGGATGATAATTGGATTTGAAGAAACTATTGAAAATTTAAAAATATACCATTTCTCCATTTCAGTTTCAAATACAGGAAAAGTTTCCTGCACAACTATGTAATGCATTAGGTAATCTCAGCATAAATTATATTATTTGGATCATTTTGAAGGTAGGCAAGATTCAAAAGCATCTGACAATAAAATAGGAAGAAGCTATTCTATTCCCAAGTATATATGAACTGATCTTGCAACTTCAGTGGGTTACACAGGGGAAATGTTCTCATCCTGGACACAGCCAATTACTATTTTACATAGTAATATTCTTCCATTTGATTTTTCAAAACTAGTGGAGCTAATTCCTTTAAAACTATGCTAAATATTCATTAGGAACTGCGTATTAGACTGTTGCCCTTGAGCTTGATCCTATGCACATTTATTTACCCCTTTTATGTGATCTTCTCCCTCTAATAACTGATTATAAAGATATGACTCCTGAGCCATTTTGCATCATGACCAAGCCAGTCTCAAAATGAACACATTTCAGAGTGCCCCTCTCTTCATTTTAGTCCATCATTTCCCAAAACTTAATCTATGCAAAGAAAGATGGCCAAAATAAGAAAACATTAGGGCCATGCCTCTCTTAGAGCTCCTCCTCCTCCTCATTGTAACTATTACCTCCCTTCCTCTCCCTTCTCCCCCCATTATCCCCCCTTTTCTTCCCCCCATGTGGTTCCCAGCAAGTAGGAACATGTAGGAGCATGTCTGATCAGTTTCCTATTAGCCTTAGGAACCACATGTTATTTAACATGTCTAGCTGGAAGACAGATACAATTTTCCTCTGAGAGCTGTAGGTGGTGCAAAGATATATTGCTACTTATCTCTTTTCCTTTCCTGGTTAAGCAGATTTTGCAGACTTTTTCAAGGCTGACTTGAAGCAGCTGCAAGCCAAAGAAATGTATGTGCCATCCACACTGTAAGAAATGACTTCACTTGAAAATCTTAAACCAAATGTTGTCAGTCTCCAACTTTTAAAATGTCCTGTGTAACAGTAGGCAATCTCTCAGTATTGGTAAATGCTTCAGAATCTTGATAGCATTTTAAGGATGCTCTCTCATAACAACTGTTATAGGATGTGTTCTGCTTTATGAAATAGCTGCTGTAAGAAAATGGCTAATATAAACTACCCAATTATTGGAAGGCAAGTTAGTGAAGGTCCCAAGATCAGGAACTAGTGGCTTGTAGAGAGTGTAAGTCACATCAGTGTTAATGGGATTTATTTCTGACAGGAGTGAGATAGTTGAAAGTTTATGCATGTTTTTGAGAGAATAACCTGCTTAGACTCAATGTCATTATTTCAGACTAAAATTTGCAGTAGATAGTAGACTATCTAAAATATATTTAAAATATATGGGATTTTAACACTTCCGTCTTCTTCCTAAATATTTGGAAATATATGTACAGAATCCCAGATGACAAAGTTTATTAAATATGCGTGCAAAGATTGAAAATGAATCAATTAATTTAATGCCAGTGTTCCATGAATAAAAAGCTTACTAGTGTTTTCACTTTCACCCTGTCTTCACTCATTTATACTGAAGTTTGCAATTGCAAATGTTTTACCTATTACAACAGGAAACAAGGAAGAGAAGCATCAAAAAGATAAATAGTGCCTGAGGGCTCTAACTTTTTGACATGCAGTTTCCTCGAGCAATGGAAGAAAGAATATAGGCATGTCTGATCAGTTTCCTATTACATTTTTGACTTTGAAGCAAGTCTTCCTTCTCTCTTCCTCCAAGAGACAATGATTAACTACTATTTGTGGCTTGCTTATGCTTCTTTCCTGCATTGTATACCAAAGGATGTTCTACTGCATCCCTGGAGAGGATAGAAAGGAAAATGACAGAAAACATACATCCACCGTTGTTGAGGGACAAGAGGGAGATTAGGAGCAAGACAGGGAGTATTTAGTGTTTTGGAGGAATGGAAAGTTGCTACCTCAGGGGTGGAAAGATTTCAAGATCGCATAGCATGGATGAATGGGTGACTATGCAGAACCTATAGGTTGTCTGCTCCTGGTAGCTAATTCTGATCTACTGAATGGTGAATTGGCTTGTGAGAAGGCTATGAGAAGGTGACTGAAATTAATTTCTGGGGTGAAACAATGGAGTCCAAACTGAGGTGAAGCCATTCAAGCAAGTCCATCTTCTAATTCAGTTTACCCTGACCTGGGGCCAGCAGCGTGCTAAAAAATGCGTACAAGCTATCACTTGCCAGTTCCCTTGCCATTAATGGACTACTTACTCTAGGTGCTACCAAACAAGAGACTGGTATGCTAGGCTCTGTTCTCAATCAGCTTATAAAATTTCAGAAAATTTAACAATCAGCGTTCACAAGCCTGTATGAGCTGATTCCAATATTCCATTGTCCTCAATCTGGCCCCAGGTACTATGAATAAATGCCAAGTTGGTTTGAAACACAACTGCATCTATTTACAATATAGCAGTGAACAAGCAATGGTCCAGTGTGTGTTACTCTGGTGAGCTGGGCAATGATGGAGATATAGCCCTATTAGAAATTTGCCATTCAGGTTGCAGGTCATACAGAAGCTGCAATGCCAAGGCAAGGAAGGAGAGGTAGATATCATTGTTTGTGGGACTTTCTCAGTGATATTAAGCTCTGCTCTGAAGGTGACTGAGTGGGAATGCCTATGAGTAAAGATAAGTCACACTGACAGATCAGGGATTTTATAGGTGTACCAACTATCTAGGACAACTTAATTGAATGACACCATTGATGCATTAGATTTCCACTGTTAGTTTTACCATCAATGAATTATTTTTAATGACCAGGTTCATGCTCACAAGGAGACAAATGCACACAGAACTGTACTCATAAGGACAATCTCTCTACATTGTTTTGCACATGATATGTTGACATTCTTCAATGTCATATTACACTTCCCAGAAAAAAAAATCATATTTATTTAACACCATAATATAGGTTTGGTGACAGGCTAAGAATTATATTTAAGATCTATATCACTTAAGATTTAAATGACACACCATAAAAGCCAAATACTGCAAATTTCTGTTTCTCAAGAAAAGTCTGTCAGTACATTAATGTTTTCTTGACTCCCAGAAGCACAAACTAAGGAAATGCTAATCCATAGTATATGAGGAGTTTTTTCCCTACCTGCACTTCCTTTAATGGGAAGTTTAATGGAAAGAGGTTACATCACAATGTGTTCTACATATTGTACAGATCCATTGGAAATGAATACCACAGTCCAGTTATTTACACTTGATACAGAAACTGATTAGAACATTGATCATGAACATTAGACTCAATTCCAGGAGGAGAATGGAATTGGAAAAACATTATGAGCCATGGTGATACAGTGATTAGAATGAAGTACTACAGGCCAATTTTGCTGGCCCACAATGTTGGAGGTAATATGCTGACCAGGGATGGGATTCAAAATTTTTAACAGCCAGTTCTGTGGGCATGGTTTAGTTGGTGGGTGTAGCGTGGTGGTCATGTGACTGGGTGGACATGGCCAATTTGACATCACTCACATCAAGGGCTGCTTCTCCTTGCCCGGCCTCTTGTGACACTGGGGATGCTGCAATGGTCATAAGTGTGAACAATGGTCATAAGTCACTTTTTTCTGTGACATTGTAACTTTCAATGGTCACTAAATGTACTGTTGTAAGTCAAGGATTACCTGTACAAAAATACAAAAAGCTTCTTTGCTTGCAAAAAGCTGCACTAAATACCAATAATTAGATTAAAAATACCTGCAAGCCGGAGTTATCCTGAGGAATTAAAATAGTTAAAATGCAATGATAACTATCAGCAACCAACTCTTGCTCATAAAGTGAAACCCTTTAGCAGAGAGGTCATTTAAGCTCTCCAGAAAGAGCACACCCAGAAGAAGCAATCCTTAGATCCATTCACACCATTTTAAGATATCTGCTGGTTTCATTCACCTCACAAGATATCCTAAGGAAGTCATCCAGATTTAAGGAAAGTTCACATGCCCCCCACCCCCGAAAGGCAGTAAAAATCCGTGATAAGCTTGCATCCTGCCTCTTGGAAGTACACCCCAAAAGGACAGTGCCAGATACCACTAAAGCAGTGGGGGAAGACCCCCTCCCCAGATTTAAAAAAAAACATGAGGCAGGAAAAAATTCAAACACAATAGAAATAATTAAATCACAACAATAGCTGTTGCTTGTTAAACCAATTACTAGAACAAAAAGACACAGGAACTAACCAGATTTCTCAACCCAGTTTCTTTTCAGGAACAGAGATTAACCCTTTTCCTTCCAAACAAAGCTGAATAAAGAAAATTATCCCATCCATAAACACAGGATTAAACATCACCAAGCACAGAATTAAACTTCCGCAAAAATCAGTTTTAGATCAAAACTTAGAAAGGGTATGTAAACTCATGTTTGAATGTCAATCTTTCTAGCTAGCCAAGAAGCCTTGCTGAATGTCACTCATCTTACTTCCTTGTCATTAATAACTTCTTTCTGGCAGCTCTACTTTGTTATTCAATTATTTCTTCAAAGTGCTAACTCCAACAGGGGAGTATTTCCTCCTGGCAGCAGTGTAAAAAGCTTAAAACAACCCTTCCCCTTTAAGAAAGTCAAGCTGTCATACACATAGGTCAATTTTGGGCTCCACACAAGCAAAATATTAGCAAAGGAGGGAAAACTCCAGAGAAGCTCAGGAGGTCTAGTCCTGCCAAGAATGTAATAAGGGTTAACGGAGAGGCAGTTTTTGTAAGCAACAACACCAGAATGTAAGGAATGCCTTCCTTACAAGATTGGGCCTATACAGTAGAAAAAAACAAAAGGAGATTTCTTCTAACAACCAGTTCTCTGAACTGCTTAGAAAGTTAACAACCATTTCTAGCGAATAGGTGCGAACCGGTAGAATCCCACCCCTGATGCTGACTCTGTACAGTAAACCGCTTAGGGCTGTAAAGCACTGTGAAGCAGTATATAAGTCTAAGCATTGTTGCTATTGCTTCCCCCCACCCCCTTTCCTTACTTCTATGTTGAAGAAGAAAGTAGAAGAAAATGAATTGGCTGCCATTATTTTAACTACAACTCCTACTCTCCAATGCAACAAATTACAAGGTCAATAATACATCCAGTTAAAAGTATCACCTTTCACCTTATTTCTCCTTCTTCCTTACAAAGAGAATATTAACTTGCTATATGGCAAGTTATTTAAAAGTGAAGTTAACTGCAATCATGAATGGCAGTAGCTAAAGTGTGAGACAGCAACTACAGAAGCCAAGGTTCAATTCCTACTTGACCGTGAGCTCATTCAGGACTTCAGGGCAGTTGCTGTTTTTTAAAAGGATGCAATTGACCAGTGAAAACTGAGTACATAAAACACACAAGCTTGGGTTACTTTTGTATGGCCAAAAAAGGAGATTGGTTTTCTTTTCTTTTCAAGGAAAAAAAAACGTTATTATTTTTTAAGTGGCCAAGGAAAAGCTTTTTAATTGGTTGCCAAAGATTGGATTGAAACACCAAGGAAAAGTAATTATGAAAAGCCATTTGAATTTTTTACTAAGTAAATCCTTCCCCTAAAAATGAGTGAAAGCAAAAAGCAGAATCATAAATAAGACCTACATGAATTATAGCCAAAAAAAGACTGCTAGCTAATCATATTTCAAATAACAGTATTTGCATTCTTCCTGGTCTCTGTAGATGGACATAGATATTATAGACAACCACAGAGTGGCATGGTGGCCTACTGGCAAAGATGCTTGCCTCCCACTCAGAAGGTTGAGAGTTTAATCCTAGGTAGCAGCAGATATTTCTCTCCTAGAGTTTAAAGAAAAATGGTCAGGAAGGGCATCCAACCAGTAAATGCTCAGCTCCACCCAGTAGCCCTGAGTCTACCCTGAATTAAGGGCAGGGGTGGGATTCTCCTGGTTTGGGCTGGTTTGGGTGAACCCCTAGCTCAGACAATCAGCTGGCAGTGAACCAGTTCACTCCAATGACCATGTGAGCCTGCCTGCCGCCCCCTGCACTGTACTTACCTATATCCTCTCAGCTGATTCACGCAGCAGAGCGGATTGCTGCTCCTCAGCTGTGTTGCTCCCCAGTAGTAACATAGCAGGTAAGATTTTTTCAGAAAACTGTTTATGTGCGCTCAGTGAAGCACATGATCACTGAACAGGTTGTTACACTGGCAGCATCTCACCACTGATTAAGGGATTACAGGTTTGTAAAAGGGAGTTATTGCACAGAAGTGACCTTGGAGAAACTACACAGAAACAGTTACAAAAATAAAAGCTCACTTTAAACTCAGAAAAAATGAGAAACTGATAGGGAAACAGTTAAGATTTCACTGTAATTCACAGAAATATAATAGGAGATGAGTCCTTCTGGATAGCAAGATGGGCAGCATATAAATTTAATAATAAATAAAAGAAAGGAAAACATGGTCAAGCTTTCAAGATTCTGTTAAAATAGCCTATCTGAAAAAAGTGGAGGTCATCAAATTTGTGGAATCTGGCTGTGGAATCCAGCGCTGACTTGGATTGCCTTGAAGGGCTGACCAATACAGAGAGAAAACTAGAGACACGTGGGTATGGGTGTATACATATATTAGTCAATATGTTTATGAGTATAGTGAATGCTTTCAGAAAGTCAGAGGTAACTTGATATTTTCTCAGATTAATTATTCTTAAAACATCCGTCCTATTTTATAATAATTTCCAAGCATACATCACCTCCATTTGTAAGGAAACACAAACTTTGTTATTGCTATTTGGGTAGAGAGCACAATAGAAATGGAAAAGCACAGCAAGAAATAATAAATTTTTAAAGAATCATAAGAAACTCCAGTCCCTAGTGAAAAAAAAGTATAATATTTAGTCATTGAATAGTCATGAATTGTCTATTATATATGGAACAGCTTCATGCTATTGAAGCTGTTTAATTCATAATCACTTAAATCATCAATAGGAATTGATGGGAAATTTATTAAAGTGACTTGGGAGAGCAGACTTTTGGGGGACTCAGCTGTACCTTCCAACAAAGCAACTATATGGCCAACTATATTTCTTTATGGATATATGTGTAACTGGATGTATATAGTTTTAGTTGTTTCTACTCCTTATCCTGTAAAAATAAACTCTTATTCTTACATCACAAATACAATACTTCAAAGAGAAATCCTAACTGGGATTGGATATTTAGCATCTGTAAAAGCAACTTGGCAAATATTGAAATTCTGAAGCTAAGGCCAATCTTAACATCTGGTTTTTAAGCCCAAAAGTATACTCCTGAAATATGTTTCTTATTCCATTAAGAAAATAAGAAAGTCTTAATTTATCAAAAATTAAAAATCCAAATGATATTAAATAATTAATTATTGGTGAATCAAATAATAGCCATATAAAATTAATATAATTATTCTGCAGAAGATATTCTGCTCTCAGAATAGAACATCTATCGTAGATACATTATAAAATCTAATTTATGTATGTAGTTGTTGTTTGTAAGGAGGCCATAAATGACTTTTTTACATTGACAAAAAAGTGACTGTGGACATCATACAATAATCTAATAAACAGGACTGTTAGGAATGTAAGTCACCTAACAGTTATTTGGGTTGGAAATATATAAAGTAGGATAGACATTTTAATACTATGTCTTTAAGAGAATCCTAAAACTGTAATTGGGTGTGGTTTCTCAAATTGCCATAAAATGGAGCCAGAAGAGAGTCTCAGTGAGTCTCTGTTTCCTTCTGTTGGAGAGAGTTGCCGTTCCTCCTAATGACTGTTACTGATCGTTGATGTAAGTCTGTTACTGAACTGTTTTTTGATACTGGACTTTGATATTTGGATTATCTCTGAACTGAAAACTGTTTGTCAACAATGGAGGCTGAATTCTCATGCTTATCTTTACTATGTACAGATTTAGTTTGTTATAAGCAATTATTAATTGATATGGGAATTGATGTAAAAGATTCTATTGTTGTTTACGAAGATAACCAATCAGCAATACAGATGGCTTCAAATATTGCTGTTAAAACAAGAATGAAACACACAGACTTAAGATATTTAAATGTGAGACAATGTGTGCAAAGTAAAATGATTAAGCTGGAATACTGTATGTCAGAAAACAATATAGCAGATCATTTTACAAAGGCCCAAGGCTCTATAAAGCATAAGGCTTGCTGTGAGGATTATGGACTTAGAATGTAAGGTTGTATATATTGTCCTACCCAAAGGGGAGAATGTTAGGAATGTAAGTCACCTAACAGTTATTTGGGTTGGAAATATATAAACTAGGATAGACATTTTAATACTATGTCTTTAAGAGAATCCTAAAACTGTAATTGGGTGTGGTTTCTCAAACAGCCATAAGATGGAGCCAGAAACCTGGGTTGTTTAGTCTCAGAAGAGAGTCTCAGTGAGTCTCTGTTTCCTTCTGTTGGAGAGAGTTGCGGTTCCTCCTAATGACTGTTACTGATCGTTGATGTAAGTCTGTTACTGAACTGCTTTTTGATATTGGACTTTGATATTTGGATTATCCCTGAACTGAAAACTGACTGCTTTACCTGTGAATGATTGGACTGCTTGTTTGGACTGTGCTTAAACGTTTATTGGAAGTAAAAAACCTACATTTACTGTACAGTGTATCTGTGTGCTGTGTGTGTTATTCTTCCCTATTCTCACTACATCTCCCTGTATGTGCTCATTCTCCTAATGGGGAATTACCTCAACAAGGACATATATAAAAGATCATATAAGAATCATTATTAAAAGATAAATATTATTAAAAACAAAATATATAAACCCCACTCAAAGAGAGAATGAGAAAACAATCAGATAACCAAGACAGGAATCCCCAATTGCTTAGTGGTCAGAGAAAGAAGAAAGAAAATTAAGATATATCAATGGTTAAAGGTGGCAACAGGAAGTTCGTATCTTCAGACTTGCAACATTCTGTTACTCCAGCCTTACAATAAAGTAGAAATAGCTTTTCTAGTCATATGTCCTGTCTGGTTTTTCCGGGAGGGCTCTTGCATAATGTGTATGCCATTATATCTGAGGACTACCAATTACCTGTCTTTTCAGAAATATATTTCATCTCCTTTTAAAGATGGGATTAACACCCAAGACTATAACCAATGCTAGATCCATTGTTAGAAATTCTACATAAGACTGCACAGAATAGAGGGGTGCTTCCATTTCTGAATCTCTTAGCATTGAAATTTCCTGGATGGCTCCAGATGCTGGTAAGTGCAAATGAGAGCAAAATTTATTTAGGGAAACATCCTCAACTACAAAGATTTTGTACACTTTTGTCTTGCCCCATCCCCTTTTCTCATCTATTTTTTCATTAGAAAAAGAAATCAGATTTGATGCCTGATATTTCTAGTTCATAGGAAAAGGTAGGTGATGTGGAAGGTCTCAGCTTGAGAGATTGGGCAAATGCTACCAGATGGTATTTAGCTAAGTACTGTTTCTTAACTATCTCTAGTGAGAAGTATTGTACAAATCCTGATATAAAACTCTGTATGGGATAGAATGGCTAACATGAACTAACCAATTTCTTTCTCTATGGGCAAATGTTATTGCTGTCCAAAAGAACCAAACGTATCATAAAAGCAAACCTATTGAAGTCTGCATTTTTTTTCTAGCATTCTGATTTGGAAGACAGGTAACAGAAGCAATTTCTCCATTCTTACTCAATGTGACAATTACTGATTAAGATAAATAATGAACAATAAGGATCTAATTGCAAGGATGCAAATACAGACACACAGATAGATATTCTGTAAGCTAGGCAGCCCAATGATAAGGCAAGCAAAAGCAATGGGATGTTTTTCATTCTTCATTCAGTAAATCATGATATAATATTGATGTAGTATTGAGCATGCGTGTGTATAACACACACATACATATTTCTGTTAATATCTCTTCCTGAAATGTTCATTGATCATAACAGTTATATAATAAAGACTTCAGTTTGTGTACTAAAAAAGCTTATCAGTTTTTCATATTTCAATGAATATGATTTCATAGTAGTTATACATAACTTGTGGAACTTCTTATGAATCTAAGTGAATAGTAGGTTTGTTAGGGATTGAACTTAGATTCCTTCTAAAATGTTGCCAAGGTAATAAATAGACCATTACCGAAACTCAGTAGCACCATTAGCAGGAGCAAAAGTCATCTCAGATGTCCATGACTCTTTAAACCAAATTTTGTACTCTCATATCCAATGCTTCCTCAAAGACACCCAGCTGCTTTAATTTAATTTCTGTAACCCTGATAATTCTTTCTCAGAAAAAGGTTTACTGAATAAAATGGAACTTATATTTTACAGAAACCTAAGCAATACTTCTCACATCAGTAAACAGCAGGTTGACCATGGATACAGCATCACTGTCTGAAAATGAAGTCTTTCCTGTATTGGAAAATGTTTTCATGTGAACTGGAACAATAATAAAAACAATGTTTGGGATCAGGGGGACATTTTCACATGTACAGCTTATAGATGAAATATTACTATAAAGATAATCAGGCTGTACTTGTAGAAACAAGCTTTTTCAGTGTCATAACAACTAGAGGATAAGAATTATATAACTTGCTAAACACTGCAAATATGACTATTAATATAATATCTATAGTAAAAGGAGTGAGGTTAAGAATATCATAAAAACACAAAAACAATATATGTAATATTGAATAATTAAGATTGATAAATTTAGAGAAAGAGGGATTAATGGAATAGATACTTTTACATTATAAGGTGAATTAATAACAAGGGACTAAACAATAGTGGCAAAATTAAAAATTAGAAAGGGAATAAATAATGGAAGATTATAATTTAATATAAATTGGTGAATTATTATTGGAATCACATAAATCAGTTAAACACTACAAATATGATTAATAATATTCTACCTGTAGAAAAAGTGGGATATTTAGAATGAGACTGACATAAAAATAAGATACTGAAATGGTGCATAATCAAAGAATACAGTATATGCGTATTAATATGAAAATTTATAAGATTGTCAACTGTATTGAGTATGAACATTATTGTCAGATTTGTTTTAAAATGTAAGACACACTGGTATCACACTGTTCACACAATGATATGTTTGTAAATAAGAAAAAAAGGATAAGAATTGTTCATCTTTCTTTATGTTCTGCTTAAGAATGTATTGTTTAATAGTCTCACATGCTCATAGAATTACAGTCTAAAGCCATAAATGACAGCCTGGTCACAAAAAGCTGAATCCACCATCTTTATCTGAAGTAACTTTCCTCCTATGTTAAAATTATTATGGTAGTCAGAAGCAAAAAACAAAAATCCAAAGATGCTCAGTAGGCATATTTTTTTTCATTTCAATCTGAATCAAAGACAAATGTTTCTGTAGCTACAAAATATAAGTTTTGATTAAGGTTAACATGTTTCTTTCTGTTTTCATATTGATTCAACACATAAGATTTTACAGGTTGATAATATCACAGTACACAAAATAGATCTTTTTAAAAAATAAAGTATATTTATAAAGTATATTTTGTGAGCTAATAAAATCGTCATTTGTATGTGCCCTTGAGATTTTAACTCTCCTCTTCATCTTCAGCAACTGTAATTATTGGTAGCTATGATATGACAATTTTGTGACCATCTGTGAAGGTAGGGTAGACTCTAGTGATAAGACAAGACCAGATATGATCATCAATTACTTGTCCTCTTATTCTGGAATATTTTCTGTTTATATCTCAAGGATGTGGACAAGGTAGTATAGAGATGAAATCTATCCCCTGCTTACATGACCCTAGTCCCTCTAGTCAATTACATTGGGCTTAAGAGAAGCAGTTCTCATTCTGGGCAGGTATGAGTTGTGTTTTCACCAAAAATAAGTAGGAATAGGAACCCCTACTGAAAATTTCCCATGAGATCTGTTTATTTAAAGGTCAATCAATCTCAAATATTCTATTTTTGGGAAAGATGATCAAGAACACAGTGGTCTCACAGTCTGAGACATATGTGAAAAATAATCATCTGGATCATTTCATTTGAGGTATGGGATATGTGGAGAGAAGAGTCGTTCCTCTGTATGTATCTACAAAGAAAAGAGAATAAAAGAACTGATTACAGAAGCTATGTGTGAATTACTTTTATCACACTATCTTCTTTTACATTCTGTTTTTCACTGAAGTCAAAAAGTGCTTCCCATGGTCAGGGAAAAAGATTCTAGACTCAGCTTGTCTCCAATAAATCTTTTACCCAAGTTCACATGCCCCATGTTAAATGATAGGAACCCAGCCTTTATGGCTTTATTTAGAGTACAAAGCTCATCTAATTCTGCATTCTTTTATAAAATATGATTAAAAGACTATTTCTTAACATGTTTTTACAAACTATGTTTTTAAACTGTTTTCTGAATAAGAAGCTGCTATTAACCATGATGCTAATCAGATTAAATGGGTGTTATGATGCATCAGAACACCCATTTAATCTAATTATGATCATACAAACTGTTAGATCGGGGGATCGGGTCACAGAAGAGGCGAGACACTTAAGTGAACATTCAGCTCTTTATTGTAGGTTTAGAACAAGGACAGCTTAAAGCGTGCGAGCCGCTTGGCTTTATACAGCCGGCCGGCGGCTCGGCGGCCAATGGCAGCGCTTTGAATCTCCCGCGATCGGCTCGGCCAATCGCGGTAGATTCTTAGCGCTCCAATCACAGGCGTTACTTGAACCAATCGGATTGCGGTCTGGGTGGCCCAATCAGAATGCGAGTCTTCAAGAATGTTAATACAGAACACCCCTCCCCTCATGGTTTCGTCCGACGCAGTGTCGTGACGTAGTCGCGCAGGTAGGTGGGGCTTCGAACCTGTCTGGCTGATCTGCGTGGCTCAGTCGGTGTGTGGTCGTCGGCCGGTTCGGCCGGGCTCCGCATCGCTCTCCACTTCGCTGATGGAACCGCCTGGAAGGGTGAGCCGGGCCTGTCGCCGCAGCTCCCGCCCGGACTACCTGGGTTGGTCGAGTTGCGGTTCCTGTTGCTCCCGCTCGGTCTCTCCGGGCTGGTTGAGCTGGCTTGGCTGTACCTTCCAGGTGAAGATCCCGTCTGCGACAGTTCGAAGTCTGCTGGTGAGTATGGCTGGTTTATTTGAGCGTTTCTGTCTTCTGGCGGGGGGTGTTCGGTTTGCGTTGGGGTGTGTGCCGTTGATGATTCCGGCCTGCTGTCGTTTACCGGCTTGGATGTTGAGGCTTCCCCTCCCTCTCTGCTTTCCTTGGTTGCCGTTGCCGAGGCGTCAGGGGTGTTGGCGGCTAGTCTGGACCGTAGCTGGTCGATGTGCCTTTTCCAGCTCTTTCTGTCTGTCGTTTGAAGTCTGTATGATCGGGGCCCGGTTACCTGTGTTATTTGTGCGGGAACCCAGAGGGGGTCTCCCGTGAAGTTCTTAGCGTAGACCGTGTCCCTGATGTTGAATGCCCGGTACCGGCTGGAGGAGTCCGGGGGTTTCTCTGGGTTGTAGGTGGGGTGTAGGCGGTCCAGTGGAGACCTCAGTTTCCTTCCCATTAGTAACTCCACTGGGCTCTTGTTCGTGGTCGTGTTCGGCGTGATGTGCTGTATGCAGAGTAGTTTGTTTATTTTTTCCTGGATGTCGCCGGTTTCGATTTTTTGGATGCCTTTTTTTGTGTATTGGACCATCCGTTCTGCCCTACCGTTCGCCGCCGGGTGAGCCGTCGAGGTTAAGGCGTGTCTGATGCCCCGTTCGGCTAGGTATTTTTCAAATGCCAGTGCCGTGAACTGTGGCCCATTGTCCGACACTATGACATCCGGTAACCCGTGTGTTGCAAAGAGTCCGTTGAGCTTGTCGATGACCGCTTCTGTTGTTGTTGCCCTCATAGTGCTTACCTCCAGCCAGTTGGAGTAAGCATCTACGGTGATGAGGAATGTATGCCCCTTGGTTGGCCCGGCGAAGTCTATGTGTATTCGCGACCATGGTCCTCTCGGGGTCTCCCATTCCAGGACCGGCACGGTGGGGGGGGTGGCTCTCGACTCTTGGCACCTGCTGCAACCGGCGACCCATGTCTCGATTTGTTTGTCCATCCCTGGCCACCAAGCGTAGCTTCTGGCCAGGGCTTTCATCTTGACGACCCCCGGGTGTCCCTCGTGCAGCATTGCCAACACTCTCTTGTAGTGCTTCCGGTATGACTACCCGGTCGCCCCAGAGTATGCATCCCCTTTGCGAGAACAGCTCAGTTTGGCGGTTTCGGAAGGCTCTGAACTGCTCGCCGCCGTCACTTTCTGGCCACCCTCGCTCTACCCAGCTCAATACCCGCGCCAGCCGTTTGTCTTTATTTGTTTCACGGGCAATGTCTGGCACGGTTAAGAGTGGGCTGGGTAGGGTCTCGATTTGCAGGGTCGTCGTTGTGGGTGCTGGGTCGTCGTCTAGGTTGGCTAGTGGTGACCGGCTTAGTGCGTCAGCGTGCGGAATGTTCTTGCCGGGCCGGTGTGATAGTTCGTATGAGTATGCGGCAAGGAACTCGGACCACCTCGTCATCCGGGGCGACAGGATGTTCGGGGTGGCCTTGTTCCCTGCGAGTATCCCGAGCAGGGGCTTGTGGTCCGTAATGATAGAGAAGAAGGAGAGAAGAAGGCGATGGGTGCTTCCTTCCCGTCGGGTAGGGTGTGGCTGAGGACTGCTCTGATGCCGAACGGTGATGCGTCGCACGTTACCGTGAGCGGGAGGGTCTCGCTATACTGGATCAGGACTGCGTCCGATGTTAGCAGGTTTTTTGTTCGTTGGAACGCAGTCTCCTCCCGCTTCCCCCAGGTCCAGGTGGCCGTTTTATCGAGTAGCCGGTGTAGGGGTTCCGCCACGGTCGCCTTTTGGGGTAGGAAAACATTGTAAAAGTTAAGCAGTCCCAAAAATGCCTGTAGTTCCGCCTTGTTTGTTGGTGTGGGGGCTTCCTTAATGGCTCTGAGTTTCTTCCCAGTTGGGTGTATTCCGTGCCGGTCCAGGAGGTACCCCAGGAACTCGACCCTCTCGGTGTGGAGTTGGCACTTGTCTCTTTTGACTTTAAGGCCGGCATCTTTGAATTTGTTAAGCACCGCCCTTAAACGGGTCTCCAATTGTTCTCTGTTGGCGGCTGCGATCAGCACGTCATCGAAGTAGGGAACCACCCCTTTTATTCCCTGGAGGAGTCTTTCCATGAGACTTTGAAAAACTCCTGGAGTGACGCTGACTCCAAATTGGAGTCGGTTGCACCAAAAGGTCCCCCGGTGTGTAACAATCATTTGCGCTTCGGCTGTCTCCGCATCGACCGGCAATTGCTGATACGCTTGTGCCAAGTCAAGTTTTGTGAAGACCCGGCCTCCCCCCAGTGAGTGCAGAAGGTGCTGTACTACTGGGACGGGGTAGGCGCTTTGCTGCAGCGCGTGATTGAGGGTGGCCTTGTAGTCCCCGCAAATTCTTATGGAGCCATCGGGTTTGATGGGGGTGACTATGGGCGTCTCCCAACGGGCATGGTCGATGGGTTCTAGTACCCCTTGCGCGACGAGCTTGTCTAGCTGCTCGTCGATTTTCGGTTTGAGCGCAAAAGGCACTCGCCGGGGTTTGAGGCGGATCGGGGCGATGTTGGGGTTAAGGTTGAAAGATATAGGGGACCCTCGGTACTTGCCTAGCGAGTTGTCGAAGACCTCCTGGAATTCTTTTACGAGGGTCGCTTCCCAGTTGGCCTCGTCTGTGTGATGGATGCCCGTCACCTCGATGCCCAGCGGGGCGAACCATTGGAGGCCGAGCAAGCTGGGGCGGTCTCGGTCCACGATTGTGAGTGGCAAGATGTCGGTGTGGTTCTTGAAGGCGACCTTGAAGTGCCCGATGCCGACCACAGGGATGCGGTTTCCCTGGTAGTCTTTCAGGATTAGCTTCTGGTCGTCTAGCTCGTTGCGGCGGATGGTCGGGACTAGGCGCTTGATTGTGCGCCACGAAACCATTGAGAGGTAGGACCCGGAGTCCACTTCCATCTCGCAGGGCTGGTCCTTGATGTGCAGGGCCATGTGTACCTTCCGGGCGTCCGTGGTTGAAGAATGGCTGATGACGACCATCTGGTGGGTTTCCTCTCACCGCTGTGCTTCGCTGAGTCGTCGGCTGCGGCTGTTGCGGCTCCACCGGCTCTCGGTTGGTCGGTCTCGGTGCCTGGGGGGGGTGCCGTCTCGTCGTCGCGGGCTGTTGCCTCGACGCTGCGGGCTGTAGCTCTTTTTGTTCCGGCACACCTTGGCGATGTGCCCCCGCTTTTCACAATGCCTGCAAATGGCGTCGAGAAAACGGCATTCGGAGCGGGGGTGATCACCGCCGCAGCCGGCGCACTGGAAACTCGACTTACGTCCCCGGCGGTCCCAGCGGTCGTGCTCGGTCTGCAGCCGGTGGATTTCCTCGTCTTCGTCCTCGGTGTCGGATTGGGGCTCGAGGTCGCCGTGATGCGTGGTCGTTTCTCGACGGCTGGTTTCCCCGGGCCTTGCGGTGGCTGGGGTCGCTTCTTTGGTCGGCGGCCATTCAGTCGCGTTGTCTTGCCTCATCCGAGCTGCTGACTGGCGGGTGGCCTCGGCGGCGGTGGCCTCGGCGAGGGCGTCAGCGAGGGAGATGTTGCCTCTGGCCATCAGCCATCTCTGCAACACGGGGTCTCGGAGTCCGAGGACGACTCGGTCCCGAAGTGCTTGGTCCAGGTCGGGGAATTCGCAGGGACCTCCCAGGTTCCGCAGCTGGGCCACGAAGTCGCCGATGGTCTCGCCTTCGCGCTGATCTCAGCGGTAGAAGTCGTGCCTACGAATGAGGATGGGCACGGCAGGGGCGTAATGGCGGCGCAGGATGGGCTCGAGGTCAGCCCAGTCCATCTCCTTGACATCGGTGGGCTTCGCCAGCGCCTTGGCCACCGCGGGCCCGCAGTGTGTTAGGAATACTGCCCGTTTCCTCTGACCGTTGGCGTCCTTGAGGTTGCTGCACTCTAGGAACATCTGGAAGCGGTCGATGTATGACTCCCAGTCTTCGGTTGCTGGGTCGAATGGAGCGGGTGGTGGTGCTGGCCATCTTGGTGGTGCTGGCCATCTTGCAGGGCGCTGGTCACTGTTTGCCACGTGCTAGTCGGTCCTCGCCTCACGATCCCATCCTCGTCACCAGTGTTAGATCGGGGGATTGGGTCACAGAAGAGGCGAGACACTTAAGTGAACATTCAGCTCTTTATTGTAGGTTTAGAACAAGGACAGCTTAAAGCGTGCGAGCCGCTTGGCTTTATACAGCCGGCCGGCGGCTCGGCGGCCAATGGCAGCGCTTTGAATCTCCCACGATCGGCTCGGCCAATCGCGGTAGATTCTTAGCGCTCCAATCACAGGCGTTACTTGAACCAATCGGATTGCGGTCTGAGTGGCCCAATCAGAATGCGAGTCTTCAAGAATGTTAATACAGAACACAAACCTCACCTTTTCACACTTGCATCTTGATACCAGATCTCACAAGTTATAGGATTTGTGTTGTGATATCACAACCTGGACAATTTCTAGATATGTGGACTTTAACTTCTGAAACGCCACATTCAGAATGGCCATTGCCAAGAATTATAGAAATTGATACTACACATCTGAAAGCTGTCTAGGTTATTTGATCTATAACTGAAACACTGAGCTTCAACACCCAAGCTTAATAATCTCATTAATAAACACACAGCACAGTAGCTTGTCACATTTTTATTACACAACTTTATGTAAAATTAAGTATGTCTTCTGAGAATAGGCATAAGGTAAGAAATCGGGTTGGAAAATTATTCTCAGTTCTTGCTGGGCCTGTGAGTAATCTAAGTGAACACATTAAACTAATCTGTCTTCTTTTGTCACTTTCTCCATGAGGACTTTGTGTATGATCAGAAACCAGAATATGCATAGTCAAGCATATTTGTTTTGAACTGCCACTTTTTCAAAATTTTCACCCTTTCAAAAAAAAAAAAAAAACACCCTGGAAATCTGCTTCAGAAGAAGTATACAAGAGTACTATTACAAATGTAATCACAGAAAAAAAAATGCATCCTATTTTTTCCAGCAATTTAATAAATGATTTCACTTCTCTTCACCTTGAATAGAAACATATATACTAATTTAGCATTTTCCATTGTGGCATTCCCCTAGAACTGTGCCAAGTATTCTGGGTGAAACAGATCTAACACATCTAGACAAGTCACTTCGCAATTTGGGAACATCCAGATATGTGGATACCTGCTGCCAGAAATCCCAATTTTTTATCTTGCTAAGATTTTTGAAAATTGAAGTTCATACATCTGACATGTATGCAGGATAGGGAAAAGCCATCTATGTCTTGGAGAGCCCATATTATATCCCAATCTTGGGATAAAGTGAAATAGGAAAGCAACTCACTTCTACAGAACAAAGTCTCTTCCAAAAAGAAAGCCATTTTTTCCAGGAAAAGGCATCTTTTCTAATATATATTTAATAGCATTGATGTATTTTTTTTTGCTTGATGATTCAATTGTCAAATACTTTTATATCTTAAAGAGTTTTCTCTTTCCTGTGGGATAAGGTAAAGAGAAAGAGAAGACTGCATTAAAAAAAAAAAACAGTTGAAACTAACCTCTTTTCTCAATCTTGCCAGGAGTACTGTAGAAATCAGTACCATTACCTAATGCTTGCAAATCTAATCTTTGCTCAGGAGGTACCAGTGTGCAGACTGAAGAATTCATTATAACCATTGTGGAAAACCCTATGGAACATGCACATATTCACGTTCAATTATACTGTATCTCTACACAGCAGTACCTCCAAAAGAAATGCAGCATCGCATGTAATTATACAGAAGCTGGAGAGAATATAAAAGACCATCTGTAAGCTTTGAACAGATGTAGCTTTTGAATACTTGGGCTTGTCTTGCACTTGAAAATACAAACCTCAAAACAAGTGGAGCTTACCAAAGTATCAGAGGAGGAGCTTTAGTTAATATAAGTCTCTTTAGAATTTCTCAACAGTGTATACTGTATAATAGTTCTTTAATATTACTATAAATTGGACTGCATTCAGCACAGATGTGACGCATATTCATGTAACTGTTTTTAGGGTCTAAACCCATAAGAGAGATTGACTCAAGAACAAATGAAGGTGGGAATTTGATCTCAATATAAATGGATGAGACATTTATTACTTTTTGAATGTACTGAAATTCATCTTCTACTAGATCCAGCATACATGACTTATTATGATGGATTTCTGAAGTGTGCATGGCCCTCCCAAATGGTGTCATTTTCATACAAACACACCATTTTCTAGAGCTGTTCATACTTCATAAATTATTTAGCAGGAAGGCCTGATACGCCAACCATATTTGGGGGTAACAAAAGTCCATAAGCCCACTTTATGAAAGCAAATATAGTCTTATGTGCACTTTGTATTTTTTTGTATATCTTCCTTTAAGTTGTTGATTGTCTTAAAGCAGCAGTAAACTTATTCCCTACCTCATCAAAGTTTTAAATAATAAATGGATGTTTTTCATTAATAAATGATTGATTGGCAATAGATTTGTGATGATGCATTGTTCGAGGTAGACATACAGCTAAAATAGATTCAATGAAATAAGAATGAAAAGTTTTAGTTATATAAATTCATTTCTCAAGTACATTATCTACTAAAAAGAAGGCATACTCCTGGGCTCTTGATACATGACATCATTTAATGAAAGGGACTTGAGGCATGCCAGCTCTGAAAGATTAAATTGGCTGGAAAACCAGCGGTCTCTCAATTAACCAGTCCTAAAAGTCAAAGAGCATGAGGGAAAGAAATGGGATTAAAATTAAATATAAAGAAGACCAAAAAGATAATAATGTGTAGAATAACCAGCCTTAGAACTGACAAAGGAGATGTCAAAGTGGTGGATAGCTTCTACCTTTTAGGATCCAACATCAACAGTAAAGAAACAAGCAGTTAAGAAATACACCACAGACTAGCATTCCAGTGAGTAAACCTGAAAGCCTAGGAAAAAATATTTAAATATTGTGATGTGTCTGTATTCACAAAGATAAGAATCATACAAACAATGGTTATCCTGTGAGACTCTATGGTAGCAAATTTGAACTATAAAGAAGCAGGATAGCAAGAATATTGATTTCCTTTCAACTTTTGGAGAAGACTCCTAAGAATACCCTGGACAGCTAAGAAAAAAAAAAGATGGACCACTGAACAAATCAAACCAGAATGCATATACAAGACAAAAATGATCAGACTCAAATAATACAACATTGGACACATTAAGCAAAGACCCACTTCTATGGAAAGGACTCTGGAATGGTAGAAAGAAAAAGAAGAGGACAATCAGTAAATATACTGCTAACATTTTCATGACCCTCAGAATATTTGTTGGAATCCCGGGTATTTTGTGAATATTGTGAGAGCTTTCTGAAACTTAGCATTACAACACTTTGCTGTGGAACATTATTGAACATTTTTCTTGCCTATGTCTAATTTTGCTGCTTTCCATTTATTTAATTGCTATTCTTGTTCCGTCAGGAAGAATCCTCAAGCAGATCTATACTTCGCTTATAATAAATTATCTCTACATTAATAGATCCCACATTATACTCCTCTGAAATCAAATAATATTTTAAACATATATATCCCTTTCAGAAATGTCTCTGCATTTTATACACATTTTTCAACATATACATACTGTTCCCTTTTTAAAAAAATGTTTACATGTATTTTTATTTTGGAAGCTATTTAGGTTTTCTTTAAAACTCATAGATTCCTCAAATCTTGCCATTCAGTTTTCAGGATGGGGAAAGTGTAATACATAAATAGGTGCACATATGCATACACTATCCTCTTTTGCAACTTATGGCAAGATAGTATTATTATTATTATAACAAGCATTTTTTTTAATTGAAAAGCCATTCAAGATTTTCTCACTTCACACTACATTTTAGTATGATGTAAAATATGTTGCTGCTGAATTCTGCAGCAATGTGAGAAAATCTGCAGTAATTTATCATAATTAGTGTATAGTGCAATTGTTGTTTTGGGAGAATATTTTAAAAAATTTCTTATCTCCAATTTGTCTTGTAAAGGATTATATCTCCCTCTGCTTCTTTTTTTATATTGGTAGTTTTAAATATACAACAAATCTGCCTGAAACAAACTAAATCAATAAATGGCCCCTCTTAACAATTGAGTCAATAGTTAATTGTTTGCATTCCAGCCACCTAATTGATCCTGCTGAAGGTAAATACACACACACACAAACACACACACGCACACACCAAATTGCCATGCAAGGTATAGTACAGACTCTAGCTCTCTTGATGATTTTACATACACACACACACACACACACACACACACACACTATATATATATATATATGTAGTATGTCAGCTCTTTCTTATCTATTTAAGATTAAGGGGAGGGCTGCTCTTCAATGGAGAATATTTTGGGGTTTTTTGTAAAAAAAAAATCTTCAACATCTTTAACATCTCCAGTTAAGATTAGGAAAACAACTTCATTCTGAAACCTTGGAAAGCTCCTTGCTTGATAGTTTTGGTTGGAACCAACTATCTATCTATCAGTCACAGACACACTGAGAATGTGAACTATGAATCATACTGCAACGTAACACATGTGGGTCCAAAAAGAGTTTCATAAGTATGTTTCCATGGTTGGCTGTCTACTTTGCAACATTCCAGATGCCTGTCATCTTAGTTGCCTTGATTTATCTGTCTATCTATTCAGACACTTTTCATTCAAATACTTTTTTAATGTTACATGGAATAGGGAGCCTTAAAAGTTCTAGGGTTAGAACTTTTTTGCATATGCTGTTGAGTTAGTCTTGACGCATGGTTATTTTCTGCACAAATCACTGCAGTTTTCATGGCAAGATTTCCAAAGTGTTTGCCATTATCTCCTTCCTAGGACTGGGTCAGAGGAACTATCCCAAGGTCACCCACATGGCTTTCTGCCAAAGGTGGGACTAGAATTCACAGTCCCCCAGTTTCTATCTGGTGCCTTAACCCCTACCCAAGCTGTCTCTTTAAAGTAAACTAGTAATCTTTGAAACATATAACCACAGATGATGGGCTATTGATTTAATTTATATCCTGTATGTATCATTTTTAATAACAATACTTCCTGTCCACATAAAATGGAATATAGGGTGTTGGGAATATTTTTTATTCTTACTATTATTGAGAAATGTTAAAGGCAGAAAAAGTTCTGGCAGAGCACAGATTTCATACCCAAAAGGATTGGTGTGTTCAAATCAGAGTTAAACTCAATTGATCCTCCCCTAGTGTCACACCTGAAGAGCACACACATTTCCAAGAGGGGAACTGTTTATCATATCACTATGCCTAGAGAGATCTTGGTAATATATGCCAAGTAAAACTTCTCTATTAAAGTCCTGGATAGGTAAATTTTACTGCAGGCAAACCTGACATTCAACAGCAGCCAAAAATCTGTATGTCTGAGAATCATAGGATCACAGAATTAATAGGAGACATTGAATTCTCCGAGAACGGCTCTATCTGGATCACTTGTGACTAAAAATTCAGGGACCCTGGTTCCAGACCCATCATTTTCTCATCAGAGGCTATTAATATATGCCTAAAAACACACATACATACCCAGAACTCCAAATCCCTCCTTCCGTCACTAGACAATGACAGATGCAGATGTTCTCCTAAAGCAGCAGAAAAACTAAGAGTTGTCCCCAATTCCCCATTCTGACCTTCATTGGAATGCTATTACATAATCTTGAAAGTTCAAGAAAAGTCTTCTTGTAATATCATCTCTGTTTTTATAAAGTAGGATTGTTGTTTGAAGAAGATTGGCACCACCCAGGAATATTTCAGCATTTTGAAAGCAATATGGGATAAACTTACAGCCAAATGTCCCAATATATGATGAACATTCCCTTTATCTTCTATCTTGACAGAAGAATGATACACTTGATTCTTTGGACATTCTTTCTTCATGTATTTATTCTGACTTCCCTCTTGCTACTACTAATCACAGATATTTCACTGATATATTTATAATATCACTTTGAGGCTATTTCTAAGCTTAGATAAAACATTCATAAAAACAGATCCAAAATTCACACTCTGGTTGTATGCAGTTTCTATTAACCTTCAAGAATGACCTTCTCTGTTCATAAGCCTGTCATTTATTTTCTGCAGATTTACCTGTCATTTTGTAACTCAGTTGTCCTTGACTATTCTTTCTCTTTCATCATACTTAGTTTTGCTTCAGTACTCAATATTTAGTAATATGGGTGACATTTTCTGAAGGGCTAAGGGACTTCTTTGGGGAAAACATTTTTTTTGTCCAGAAAAGTCTGTTCAAAACATGGATATAATTTATTCATTTATTCACACACACACATACACACACACACACACACACACACACACACGTGTGTAACTAGATTAAATATTTTTGTTAGTAAGGAAAAACCTTTCTGAAGTGCAACAATACTTACTGCCAGTAACCAAATTAAAGGCAAGTATGACAGTCCCATTAAAACACTTCAATTATCATGAATTAGAAGAAACCCTTGGATCTGATAAAAACAAACAAACCTATAATTCATTATATTCTACACTTCTTCCTCAGGAAAACATTTTAAAAATGTGAATTACTGGCTATCTGTGGTTGATCTAACTGTACTATTGTACTAATCCACCTGATTTTCAAAATGCTGCTTAAATTCAGTTCCTCATAGACCAAGCATTTAATTTTACCCAGGCATATTTAATAGATGATTCCCCATAGGTAATTAGTCTTTAGAGATTGTTGGAAGTATGTCAATTATTTCCAATTTAAGTTGCATAACAGTAATAAAAAAATGATAAAATAAACAAGGTCACATTGCTCCTTCATGATTGAGAGACACTGACAAAAAAAACAGCTTATATAAAGCTCAGGATGTATGGTGAGGTTTTAGGACAAAGACTCAGAAATAAAAGTACTACCATGCATAGTATGACCTAAAGGATTCTGATCAAATTGTTCTCTCTGGAAGAGAGAGAGAGAGAGAGAGTGTTTTGATAAAGGAATACAGCACAAAATGTCAAGATGTAGCCTGAATGCATGAATGAAAGAAAATCTATGCTATATGTAGAAAGATACATGACCCTCACTAATTCATTTAGAGTTATGGTGCCTCTGTGCCTTACAAAAGAAGAAATTTGCTGTTCCCCAAATTGAAGATCATATAATTATCATAAATCATAAAAACTATAGTCTTTTTCTTCAAACTTGGGAGCTCATTGTATGTTCTAGCTGCAATATGTTCTCTCATCATTGACCATGCTGGCCACAGCTGATAGAAGTTACTGTTCAAAACGCCTGGAGACCACCAGATTAGAAAAAAATATTTCTCTATCTAACTGTGTAGTATGTGTATATGTACATGTATGTGTATGTGTGCATGTAAGTTACCCTGTTTCTTCAAAATATAAAACTGTCTGAGAATATGAACACCCAAGACCAAAACTGAGAACATGAAGACAATTTTCCAGCACAGACAGCTGAGATGTTAAATTGTAGGAATTTCATTGCCACTTCATATATTTGAATCTGGAGAATCTATTCTTGAGAATGTGACAAAATATTTTTAAAAACCCAAATAATTATGTTGCATATCAAAAAAGTACAGATTTTCACTGACCTATTTAAAACAATACAGCATATTTGTTCTATATTTTGTTCTATTTTGTTATATTATTTGTTCTATTTTTTATGTTCAGCAGCTCACTGATTTTGGATGACCTGAAAAAGCTAAGTAGAATCAGATTTAGTTAATCCATTCATGGAAAACCACCAGGAAATGGTAGTGTATAGGCTGCTCAACAATAAATTATCTATCCATCCACCCATCCATCCAACCATCCATCTTGGAAGAAGAAAATGGACAATATATTGCTGCCAAGAAAAGTATGTGGATGTTGGTAATTCCCCTACAAATTGAAATAGTTACTATGAAGGGAAGGTACCAAAGCTATTCCTCTGTTATACTGAAAGAGTTTGTAGAAACATTAATATTTCAGACAGATTCTGTGGTGGCTAAACTTTCTTTTATAAAGGTTAAAATGTCTGCTTGAGCTTAGAGCTCAGCTCTGCAGATCATCAAATACTATGCAACTGAGTCACAAATCAATCAAATTGGCTGTTATACAAACAACAGTACAACATCATACATCATACCTCTGGGACAGTACAAAGAACCTCTACGGAAGTGTCCTAACACATCCAACTTCCTGGATCAATGGCTTCCTCTTGGAGTAATTAATTAAAATGAAGATTTGTATGTCCATGTATAGAAATTTCAATTTTGAGGAGCTATTAAGGTTTTTTTGGGAGGGAGCTATTATTAGTGGATTCTCAAACAGGTCACCAGAAATACTACAATGGTCTCAAATATCAACATATGAATGAAAGGTTCATTGTAAGTTGCAATGAAGAGGGAGGTGATGTAGTTTTAAGTGGTATGCTATTTGGCTACAGGGAGGAAAAGAAGACGCCTGTTCCTGCTCTTCTCTTTCCTGATCCCTGATCTTCCTAGCATAACTGATATAAATATTTTCAGATGAATCTGGGCGCAATCCTCATTTAAGCAGGAACTCTGATTTTCTAGATCAGAATCAGGAAAATCTGATTTTCCAGGGTTCTTAAACTCTAGCAACATGCAGCTGACCTTGATTGTATCCATGCCTCATTCAGTGCAAAGTTAATATAGAGACGTTAGAGTTAAACCTACTGTTGTGTTACTGTTTCATTTTTAACTGTATTCACAAATACCTGAGTAGAGCTTCATTTCATGCAGGGATATGTAAGATCGGCAAGAGGTTTCCATTAAGCTAGTGTGCATTCTAGAACATGTCAGAGAATTCTGCGGCATGTACAGGACATTATTGCAAAGAAATGAATATAGTGGGGTTTGATTTTGTTTTGTTTCTGAGTAAAATAAATCAGAAAACACTGGTGTAGGTAATAATTTGATGATCTTCATAATAAATTCAATATCAACAAAGGGTATACTTTAAATATTCCTTCTCTTCTTTACATGTGTTGAATTTTTAATTTCCTAGCTACTAAAACAAATTGAGTTAGATCTTTGTTCTCAACTATGTGTGCAATAAAGAAATATGATGTTAAAGTTGCTGGCAATTTATTTCATTTGTTTCCAAATCTTGATGAACTTACTGTAACTGTGAGTCATTTTAGTAAAAACAATAAACATCTTATGTAAAGAGAAAAGAGGGGGGACCCAAAACAATTAGACAGTACTTCAGTACCAAATACATGTAATATAAAGAGTATTAATGATATCTCTTTTCTAGTATTGCACAAACAGTAATAAAATGGTTCTACAATTCTTGTCACTTGAATTTTACTTTTAATTTCACAGTATTGAATTATTTGTCTCCCTTAACAATTTGGAATCCTTATTATTCTATATTTCACAGTATAATCCTATATATACTGTAGCTACACAGAGAGAATACAAGTGAGTAAATAAATGTATGATTACTGTGAAGTTTACATTATCAATAAATGTGCATTGATAAAATGCCTGGAAAACAACAAAGCAACTGGTAATATTGGTTCATGGTTCAAAATTATCATTGACTGATGCATATCACTTGCCAAGGACTCCAAATAGATTCAAATGCCACTACATCACAATTGCTTGTTTTAACAATGTGCACATGAACAGTGATAAAATGGGAAAGGAGGCTGCAGTAGATTGCAGGAAACAAGGAAAAGTGGTTAGCATCCAATTTTAGAATTAATTTATAAAATTCTCCCAGTTAAACTGCATTCTTGAATGAAGCAGCCAGTTGGTACTGGGCACTTCTAGAGAAAAAAGAATTGCTGCTGAACTTCTTTGGACATCAGAAGGAACCTGAGCACTGTGAATATGACAAACAGGTGAAACTCAAAAAATTAGAATATCATGCAAAAGTTCATTTATTTCAGTAATGCAACTTAAAAGGTGAAACTAATATATGAGGTAGACTCATTACATGCAAAGCAAGATAATTCAAGCCATGATTTGTCATAATTGAGATGATTATGGCTTACAACTCATGAAAACCCCAAATCCACAATCTCAGAAAATTAGAATATTACACGCAATCAATAAAACAAGGATTGTACATAGAACAAAATCGGACCTCTGAAAAGTATAAGCATGCTTATGTACTCAGTACTTGGTTTGGGCCCCTTTTGCAGCAATTACTGCCTCAATGTAGCATGGCATGGAAGCTATCAGCCTGTGGCACCACTGAGGTGTTATGGAAGACCAGGATGCTTCAATAGTGGCCTTCAGCTCTTCTGCATTGTTCGGTCTCATGTCTCTCATCTTTCTCTTGGTAATGCCCCATAGAGAATCTGGTCAGGTGAGTTTGCTGGCCAGTCAAGCACAGTAATCCCACGGTCATTGAACCAGGTTTTGGTGCTCTTGGCAGTGTGGGCAGGTGCATCCTCATAAAGCTTGTCTGCGGAAGGAAGCATGAAGTGCTCCAAAATCTGGTAGACGGCTGCATTGACCCTGGACTTAATGAAGCACAGGGGACCAACACCAGCAGATGACATGGCTCCCCAAATCAACACACACTGTGGAAACTTTACAGTGGACTTCAAGCATCTTGCAGTGTGTGCCTCTCCATTCTTCCTCCAGACTCTGGGTGCTTGGTTTCCAAATGAGATACAAAAGTTGCTTTCATCAGAAAAGAGGACCTTGGACCACTGAGCAACAGACCAGTTCTGTTTTTCTTTAGCCCAGGTAAGACGCTTCTGACATTTGTTGTTCAGGAGCGGCTTGACAAGAGGAATACGACATTTGAAGTCCATGTCCAGGATCTGCCTGTGTGTGGTAGCTCTTGATGCACTGACTCCAGCCTCAGTCCATCCTTGTGAAAGTCCCAACACTTTTGAATGGCCTTTTCCTGACAATCCTCTCCAGGATGTGGTCATCCCTGTTGCTTGTGCACCTTTTTCTTCCACACTTTTCCCTTCCACATAACTTTCTATTAATGTGCTTTGATACAGCACTTTGGGAACATCCAAGTTCTTTTGCAATTACCTTTTGAGGCTTTCTCTCCTTATGGAGGGTGTCAATGATGGTTTTCTGCACAACTGTCAGGTCAGCAGTCTTTCCCATGATTGTGATTCCTACTGAACCAGACTGAGGGACCATTTAAAGGCTCAGGAACCCTTTGCCGGTGTTATAGCTTAATTAGCTGATTAGAGTGGGACACTTTGAGCCTAGAATATTGAACCTTTTCACAATATTCTAATTTTCTGAGATTGTGGATTTGGGGTTTTCATGAGCTGTAAACTATAATAATCTCAATTATGGCACATCATGGCTTGAACTATCTTGCTTTGAATGTAATGAGTCTACCTCATATATTAGTTTCACCTTTTAAGTTGCATTACTGAAATAAATGAACTTTTGCACAATATTCTAATTTTTCAAGTTTCACCTGTACTCAGAGTTGTGCAACAAAAGTCAAAATATTTGAAACTAGGAACCTATCCTATTTTAATGTTTTAAAAAACTCCTTATACGTGTGTGTGTGTGTGTGTGAGAGAGTGTGTATGACAAATTGTGAATGTTGTTTACAGAAATGGCTCAGAACCTCCATGGCCTATCAATATTTGTGAACATAAGGCATTCTCTGCATACAATAGTAGGGGTATAGGTCTACTGTCCAGTTTGTCTGTTTGTATATGAAAATCACCATGTTAAGGGTAGCCTGAGAACTTTAATTGAAGAGGATAGTAAGGTTTTATCTAGTGCTCATACAAAGGATATTCATTTTCTCTTTCTGTCCTTTGTTGCTTTTTAGGCTTCTGAAAAATGCTGTATGAAGTTGTGAGGTATCTCATGAAAGACCTAGACTGTGGGGTCTGTACAGGAAATTTATTACATGAAGAAATGTTATGACTGTTAATGATAAGTAATCATAGAGTGTACCCAAGTCCCAGAGAAGCCCATTTATTATGAAATGTAGCAAATCTTTATTTCCCAGTAGTCAATATTCTTGTTAATGACTAAGCAGGATGATTCAAATAATGGAACTCTTTCCTGATTCTATGATGTCTAGACTATAAGATAACTTGGACCGTAGGGGACTCAATCATTTGCAAACAGGTTTTTTTTTGTAAGATACCTGATGCATTCAATAATGACAGAACAAAGTGACAGTGCCTGCTTCCTCCATTATCTTTAAAATAATACTCTGTATCATTTTTACAGCTGTCTATACAATAGCTCCCTGCTGCATCCCTTGGCTCTGTGCTTTTCTATTGGCCAAGAAGCACAAATTTGGTGCAATATCTATTAAATGTTACTTTCATCACCATAATCAAACTGATTATTATTTCATATTTTGATTCCTAAAGAGATTTTCTTAAAACATATTCTTCAGCTTCTGGAAGAATAAAATAATGTCAGATAAAAGCATTTTCTACCCGTTTAAAGCATTGTGTGAATTCCTGCATTATATCAAAAATCCTGTCTCTATGCATATAGTAACACACATTTTCAGAATGAAAGACCAGAGATCAATGTTTCAGTTTTACAAAGTGACCTCAGCAGCAGACAAGGAGATTTCAGCAGAGCCAGTTAATCATTAAACATAGTTCCATTGTAAAATACATAATTTAAAAAACCAAGGCAGCAGACAGACACATGCAGATGCATTATGTTTGATACACTTATATGAAAATAGTAACTAGGAATCAAAGATTCCTCACAATTAAAAATATACAACATATTTTTTTAAAACAAATATTCAACTGAACTTGGTTCTTCTTTAATTCAGTCTTTTCTGAACAACAAAAAATGACTTGTTGGAAGATATGAGAATTAATTGCTTGAGCATGCATCCAAAGTCTCACTGATTATGCAGAATTACTTGCATCATCATTTTGAGGGGGAGGGGTAACTTGACAATATATATAAATTGCTAAGCCATCTGGCAATAGGGCAACATTCCCAAAAAGTTCCATGAAAACTGCATCAGAAGACATAAAAATATCAGACAGCTCAGATCAAAAACAATAATTAAGTAAACCCTCTGTTTAGTTGCTGGATTTTGTACAATGTTTCTCCATTGGAAACAAATATGGAATGAGATGATTTCTAAAGAATGAACAAGCTGGATGAGTATGTCTATTCTAAAGAAGAGAGAATCAAGAAAATATGTCAGGTGGTAATGCAAAAAGCAAGAAAATTAAGAAAGAGACCCACTGTGTAGAATTCATCAATTAATTCATTAATTCCATATTCTAGAATATGAAACATATTAAAGCTACCTGGCCTGAATATCAGCAGAGAAGGGGTTATATAGCCTGATTAATAAATTATTGCATTAGTAGCAGTAAAAATAATTATTATATTGAACTGGAAAGTACTAAGAATAGTATTTCAAAACATGGAAGCTCCTTTTTTGTATATCTCCAAAATCATCATCATCATCATCATTGTCACCCCTGCCATCATTTTAAATTTAATATAGCCATCATTCCCATAGCCTGGGTGGCTTACAAATACAAACAATAAAAATCAGTAAAAACATACAACCTCGCAGGCAACCCAGATTAAAACAATCAAATAATAACAAAACAAACCAGGAATTGCAGCCTATGAGGTCTAACTGCTTTCTAGAATCCTAGGAGAAAAGGTGGTGTTCATAACTTGGGGAGTTGGGAGATGCTGTTCCAGAGGGCAAGGCTGAAGAGAGAAGGCACACTTCCTAGATCTATAAGATGATGACATTTATAAGGTACTTGGAATGTACTCACTGTGCCAAAACATATGGGTCAGGCAGAAACAATTGGAGATAGATGACCCCATAGATATTCAGGCCCTATGTAATTACCAGTACTTTGTGTTGCACCTGGCAACCAATGGAGCTTGCATAGCAATGGTGGGAAATCAGCATATTGCTACAGGTGCTACTGAATTTGTACCAGCTACCAGCTACTGCATCCAGATGGTTTTCAAGAGCAGAGTACATTGCAATAATCCAGTTGTGAGGTGACCAGAGCATGAGCAACCATCTGTACCTCTCAGACAAGGAAAAGTTACAACTGGTGCTCAAGATGAACCCATGCAAAGGCTCTCCTAATCTCTTCCTAGACAGGTTCTTCTGGTCAGAAAATGCTGGTTTGAAATAAATATAAAATCTGACTTGGCAAACAGCAGCTTTCTATTTTATATTAGAGATAAATGCAAAATATGGACCAAGATTTGCCAATGCAAACTAGAAGAGCTATTACCTTAAGATGAATCTTAAATAAATACCTAAATATGTAATTTGGGAGACACCTGAATCTTGTGCCAAACAAGATCTTGTGACCTGAACTGAATATATCTTCTCCCAAAGTTTCAGAGGACTATAAAAATTCAGAAGTGCATTTGAAAAGGCAGATACAGTTTTTTTCAACATTGATGTTTTTCAGGGACAGGGGAAAGAATGATGATGGTGGTCAAATTGTTCTCCTTTCTAAAATAACGAAGTGAATCCAAAAAATTCCTAGCAAAAAAAAAAAAGAATTTAAGCCAATTTAAGAATTTGTAAATAGACAAAATTGGAAAACATGCTACTTCATTGGTTTTTCTTAACATAGAAGCAGATTTATATAACCAGAGATATTTTCCAGGATGTGTGGCCTACATACAGTACATTTTTAAGGTTAAGAAATACAACTTTTGAAGTCAGCCATCAGTTCTAAGTCAAAACTGATGGAATTGCTTTGACAATCTTGGAGGCTGAAAATCAGGTAGGGACAATTCACTCCACTGTCTTTACAAACCATCTCAAGATTGTTGAAGAAAAAGAAGGAAGAAAGGAAGTGTTCAAACATATGCATATATATGTTTTTAAAATGACCCTATCAATTAAAACTGAATCTATCAAATGTAGTAAGCCCGCCTAATCTTATGCTTAATGTCTTACTGGATAAAAACAAGCATTCTTGCTAGAGGAAAGCCTACTTTGGTGATGAAATAGTAGTAGTGCCACCTTTTAAGATATCTTCTATACTTGCTGTTAGTTTTCATATGGCATTTTCTGAGGTTTTCATGGTGATACCTCATCCAAACACAAAGCATATTTTCTGGCATGCAAATGATTTCATCATTAATTCCTTAATCAATGCATTAATTGTCTTGATTTTTGATTTCTGATTTTGGTTCTTAAGACCTTCCTGTATTTATAGTTAGGTCCTCCTTGAGTACTTCAATATGAACCCACCCCTGAAGATATTTGTCATGCATGCAGCTGTCAATCAGGACAGACATGTCCTATGGAGGGACCATAATCAGCATTCACCTAGTGTAGAGACACTACCTATGCCATTAAACATATCAGTGGCTCATAGTGGAAAGGAGGTTTTTCCCAACAGATCTTGCCACAAGCAGCTGCACAAATCAACTTTCATTCATTGTGTCTCTTTAAATCTGCCTTTTGTTTTAGCGAGATTATGATCTGTTTCTGACAACTATGGCAAGATAATTAACAAAACACTGCAGGAGACTGATAAGCACCAGTGCTTTGTATATTTGGCAATTAAAGAAGAATATCTGTCTGCAGGGGACATCATGTCCCCAATTCTAGAGTGGTACATGCTTCAGGTACAATTTAGAATAAATGTTTCAGCCTCCTATGAGCACAACACTTCTCTGCCATTCACTACTAAAGCATCTAATCTTTTTTGCTTCAAACTTTATTGTGGGTCTAAAATCAATCAATAAATGGTCTAAGGTTAGCTTCTTCTATACAAAGGCAGCAATTTTAAGAAATCCTAAGAGAAAATGAATCACTTTAATGAATTTTAGGGAGGAACTTTACTTACATGAAGTTCAGAATATTTCTTTTGAATAATTTGTGAAGTATACAAAGGCCAAATCTTCCCCCCGCCCCAATATTAATCCCAAAATAGTATTTCCTCATATTTTATTCCTCTGATTTCATGGAAGTATTAAAGCCTTAAGAGTTTTTGATGAACACATTCAATTTTACTTAGCCATAAATAAATCTGAATTCAATGCAAGATTATTAATAGCTCAAATCAATGGCTTCTAGTAACTGTAAAGTTCATTTTGGGATTCCTAAATTGATAAACCTTAATATTTTAAGTTCTATTTTATGTTTACTTTGAGCCATTTATTATGTAATCCTAATTTCAATGAAGCAAGGCTGCCACTCCATTATACAATTTTGTTTTCTATCTATGGGATCAGTTAAAAAAGAATTTAGTGGTTTGATATTTGTTAGGGTTTTTTCCTCCCTGTTCCTCCCTCCCTCTTTTCCTTCCTTCCTTCCTTCCTTCCTTCCTTCCTTCCTTCCTTCCTTCCTTCCTTCCTTCCTTCCTTCCTTCCTTCCTTC